>NMRA01000184.1:3254-31929 GCA_002633005.1 Phoronis australis | reverse complement strand
GGAATGAGTTCACTTTCACAAAATCACGTTCCAGATACAACTCTTCGTTCCATATTACTTTATAGATATTCTATGTATTTGTGACATTTACAGGATGTTCAGACACTGAAAGAGAGAAATAGACATTAGGTCTGAATGAGCATGCCCACCTTCATAATCATAAGTATCACTCGTCAAGAAACTGTGGAGAATACGCCAATTCAGTCGACATGGAGAGCATGATGTGCTGCTATTGAAAATATTGAGAGTCCCTTTTGATTGCATTCACAAAGCCCGTTTTGAATGAGCAGCAAACAGGGTCATGCTGCACTTGTTTGCGCGACATTCTTGTTACCCCCTCCATTTGTCAGTCTTTGCAGTATTTCACACCTGCTGTGCACCATTGCATATTTGACTAGCTTTTGCTCTATGGTGGTATTACTGTGTCATTTTATTTCCACTTGATGAAACAAGTATTTTCAAAATATCGTTTGTCGTCTCTTGGTCAGTTTCTTTACCAATGTTCTGATAATACGAACGGAATGGAATAAAGATTGTGACAGCAACAAGTGTCATGTATCGAACCAATTTTGCATGGTCGTAGCTATGTTTAGAAGTTGCCTTACAATGTACTTTTGGCCTATGATAGTAGTGACAGCAATTTTTTGACACAACTTTTTGACACTCAAGTTTTGCAAATGACATGTCAATGCCAGTTAGCCTTTGGCCCTTCCCCTGGAACAAAGCTGTGTGAATTACAAATATTTATTGTGTAACATTGTTACAATTTCATTTTTGTTGGTTAATACTTGTGCTTATGATTATGAGCTGATTTGTACCGTACTCAATTTGAACAAACATCAATACTAATTGCAACAAAAAATCAGCTGATGCGACTGTGTAAGTGTAAACACGGGAAAATCAGCCGAAGACGTTTCTGGCGTTAATAACTCATAACATGTCTGAATTATCTTGTGAATGTTTTAAATGACATGACAAAGAACAGTATACGCATTTTATTTTTACAAGTCTTAAACACTCCAAAAATTAAGCAATTCGACTCATTACTTTACCAAATCTTGAAACGAGGGAACGACCGCTCCATAAAACCGGAAGTTTTCTATCCTGCGTGTGCAGCGCCCTCTCATCGTTAGTGCTTATGTCCCGTGGCCCGCGACATGCGCAACGCGCTCTAACGGGAGTTGGCAGTCCCTATCTATAGTCTATGATGCAATCGACCCTAATTGGGATATGCCGGATTTCTTCTCAGATAAAACCTCATGGTTAGGTTTTCTCAGACCTATGCGAGTTCTACTATATTTATGACAAATCCTAATTGCTTGAAACATACAAACACAAAATTTGTCTCCTCAGCTCAAAATCACCAGTAGTCAACTAAACTATTAATCAATGGAAAATTGAGCAAACCAAAGCTGTATTTCACCCTGGTTAGCCGGCTGAAACGAAAATGTAACTAGACCTTTACTCTTATAACATAGGTACCTTCTGACACAGCGCCACCTATACTGAAAAGTGTACCTTTCGTAGCACTGTGAAAGAGTGTAATAACATAGGTATCAAAATATTGTTTATCGCGAGAGGATTCCGTTTCTGTACATGGTAATGTGCCATTTTGGAGCACGCAATGCAAATCTCATTTCCTTGGTAGTCACCTAAACAGTGCGAAATATAGCTTCAAGAATTTCGATTGTCTAATTCCTCAGTACTGGTTGCTGATTTAGTACTTATCACAAGTAGAGTTTGTGACTCTATCATCGCAGCAAACTGTCAAGTGCCAAATTGTGGGTTCTCAAACAACATCCGTCCTCTGTGAAATCCTAAATCTGTCTAAATGTCTTTCTGGACTACCAGTCAATCGCTGATTAAGAATGCTTTACTCTGCATGTGGTGCAGTCAATAAGACCAGGATCTTGCAAATTAGCCAGATCGCCTAAGTGCAATGCAGTTACCTTTACGCTGGGATGTTGAATTATAGAAAGTAACGGCATGTGAATACCCAAAACGAGCATCATTTCTTTTCTTAATGCAAGTGTCCTTCAAGTGTAAATTGGGTTGTCGAAAGCACCACCTGAGTTCTGGCATAAGCAGCTAAAGATCCAAACACGATGTATAGCGTTTTTGATTTTGTGGTTAAAACTAATATCTTCATTTTGAAAAATATAAATTCTTATTCCACAATTGTTGTCTGTTCAATCTTCGATTTCATTTCTTCTTCGTGCTGAAAAAAGAAAAAGAAGACGTATAATACTAACTAAAGTTGGGATCACTTAGTTTTAAACACCATGCAGCGCCATCTTTGAGATTTAATTCAAACTGAAATAGAATGGCAGAAACACGAAAGTCCACTATTCCATAAAACTATGAAAATATGTTATAGTGAACTTGCATTGAAAAAAGATTCCAGTGAACAACAAATTCACATCACTTGATAAATTTGTGCAGAAACAGTGTTACACTGCTCACAGACATAAATACCACGCTATACATGCAGTAAACTCAACAAATAAAAAGGGCACCTCTAAGGGTTAAGTGATGTGTATACATGGATGTTCAAATATTTGCCTAAAAGCAGGAACTTAGAAAAAAAAGATGTCGTGGAACCCTTGATATAGGGCAACAATGTCTTAACTGGCAATCTTTCTATTGTCATTTAGTTAATGGAATTATCATGTTTTGGAGACCTGCAGTTTTACGTTAAATTTTGATACCTTGTGTGCTGCCGCTTGCCGCCTGTTATCCGACTTAATGATGGCAGTCAATATAGTTCCCACTAGGAGCGCTGCACACAACAACAGGTTGGCCGCCAATGTACCATGAGACTCTCGGAGAGCACCCTGACAGAGCGTAAACACGATTCCAAATATCTACAAGACAAGTAACGTTTTGTGAGTAGTCCAAAATGTGACACGCAATTAAATAAATCCAAAAACCAAAACATACTTTCCCTTTACTTTCGCCAAGTTTGAACACAACATAGGAACGATCAATGGCATCTAACAGTTAACGGAATATTTAGTCCTGTTTTAGTGCTTTCATGAACTGGTTTTGGATTTGAGAGATAAAAGCATTACTCAGTTTAAACTTTTTTGTGCTAAAGTGCATCCTTGGTTCAAGGAGAGCGCAGGCCTTTCCCTGCAGCCGTCGATTGATTTGCCTGCAGTTTTATAATAAAATTATAAAAACTTTCAATTTTTGTTTCCTACAAGTAAATGCATTGAACCACTCAATGCTATTAAAAATTTGTCGGAAAATAGAAATAATCCATCAGGGAATATAAAATTTGAAACATTAACTAAACAGTTGTGCAGGAGCCTGTCGTTTTAGTTTCGATGAATTTCTTACTTTTATATGCCTATAGTTCGTTTCTTAGCTTCTGGAATAGAAATAGTGATAGAAATATCACCATCAATAAAGATGGAAACCCTGTCTGATGCGGTGGCTGATTTGCAAAACCAGAGATAGCGAGTGTACCAAGAAAAGGATATTTTACGGTAACAGGGAGAGATCTAGAGTGAAAGAACGCTACGACGAAACGTTTCTGTCAGTAAAAAACACATACTCGATATCAGGGCCCGGTCTCTAATCTTTGTACTCGAAACGAACTCGAAACTATTTTTGGCAATTTCTCTGCTCCTTTTGTGCGAACTTAAGATAATTGGTTATCAGACTGTGCTCGAATACATTATAGTTAATGCATAGGAGTTTCTAGTTCAAGTTTGCTCTTGAAAACCCTTATATTCGTGCTACAAACTCGAGTAAAAACTCGAAATTTCGAGTTCAAACTAGAACTTATTGCTTTAATATTGGGTTTACAAACTGTGAACTAAGGGCAATAAATTATCTACGTAAGTTATTGTGTTCTCGAGCATAGAATAATAGACACTTATCTTGAGTTCGCCCAAAAGTAGAGTAGAAAATGCCAAACCTAATTTCGAGTTCCATTTCGAGTAAAAAGATTGGAGACCGGGCCCAGGTCGTAATCATCTCCAGATGTCTTTATTATCAGCGTAAAAATATTGCATGCATTGCAACAAAACGTTTTCCTTGGATTTGAATTTTCGCCCAATTTTGTAGGCAATTGACATATTTCTGATCACTCAGATTTAAAGTAGCGGCTTATCGTCGTGCGTCAGAATTTGCAGTTGGTAAATCATTGCTGAAATGTTATATAATTTTAGAGCAGTAAAACTGCTTTTTCAGTAACGACGTCTTGATGAATATTTTAGGTAGCCCAAATGAGCAAGACCAATCACACCAGCCGTCGTACACGAGGATTCCGTCTGTACACCAACCAAGGAATACGGCTCGGCCATGTAATACGGGTTCTTGGCTCTTCTTTGCCACATTCAAGTCGTAGTTCATGACTGTATTCACACATATATGGGATAATAAAAACTAAAAGTGAATGTCTCCTTTGACGGTATAAACGGGTGTTTGCCTTCCACGGCCTGAACATGAAATTCAAGAAACAGGGTGACAAACTCTGACAACCTGGTTTCAACAATTTCGTCACCATGGTATCAATTGGTTTTTATTATAAAAAGTATTGGAAAATCACCTGCTGTTGATTTATATAAATGAAGAATTGAAGGGCAACAATCCAGTAGGAGTTGTCCAAGTTTGTCAAAACTGGTGATTTCTATTCTTTTTAACATCAGGGCTTGGAATAACCCATGACAAAAAAGAGGAAAACTTTCACTGCCCCAAATACACATTGCAATCTAAACAACCATACCATAACAGATCGAATGTAAACATTATTATCACAAGATGCCCTGTAAATGTGTCGTGTTGGCAAAACACACTCATTATAAGCAGTACCTGACATCTATTTCAGCAACAATAATGAAGGCAATTAGATGCAACAAAAGACATTTTTTAAATTAAAATAATAAAGATAATGATGCAAAATTTGAAGTGTGAGTGACAGAAGGTTATTCTTGAGTTGCTGCAGGGAAACCTATAAAACTATTATCATTATTTTAAGTTCTTATAATTAAGATACAAAAATATTGAAAATCGACCCAGAGATTATCTGGAAAGCCTGAAATACATACACATCTAATTCCAACAAAAATTTAATTCCAATGCAATGGAAAAAAGTCAAGACGAAAACCTCTGGCTCATAGCATGGAAAAAATGAAAGTCAAAAACAACATACTTTAACTATAGAATACATCAATCACAATCCTAAGTAGGCCAAACTTTTCAGTTGAAAACAGTACTTAGAGGAGATAATTGTTCATAAGCCACGCTGGTGTAGAACAAACTACGTGACATAAGAAATAACTACTAGGACACTCAAAATAGGCCAGCAGAATTTATAAACAATGGCTTAGACCAATCAGATCATTCAGAACCTGCCACGTGACCACTTCTCCATTGAACTGCAAAACTCATGTAGGACAAAATATGACTTTTTAACAAAAATAAAACATGAAAAATGTCAATATATATTGGAATACATCAACGGCAATTTATAACACACTTGTAGTAACGAAAATAGCACTCATTATCCCGTTTCAGCGGCAAGTAGAAAATTGGACTCACGCCTAGCAGCCAACTTGGCAACTGCCGGCACGGGCTTGCACGTGGGATAAAACAAAAGAATTTCATACATCACTCACATCCCACGATTCCAATCCAACGAATTACCGGTAACGGTTGAATTTCCTTTCAGAAAGTGTTTTTCTTTCTTGTGTTTCATCGTTTTCAAGTGATCCTCGCGATTCGGCCACGCAAAAGGCACGGCGTAATTGTCCCTCTGTCAACGTTTACAGAGCGCAAACCCAGACTTGTGTTGTTTGCGAACACATTGACCGTTTCTTTTATCCACTTTTCCACGAAATATTTTGTCTACTCCAAGCTCCAGACATTTTTTGCCGCACAGTCGCACTATTTGTCACCACGATTTAATACCAATGACATGCAGACGCCATTGATGAACCACGCTATCCCAAGTGCTCCGGCAATTACAATTTTCGTTCCTCAGAAACATAAAGAGCAGTTTCCGCTTTAAGAGTAGTCGGCAACGCTGCAGATGTATGTCCCGCCGCGGAAATTTTACGACAAATCCGATTTTCCGTGGAAATATAACAAAATCCGCGGAAGGAATAACAGAAAAAAGCGGAAATCCGCGTTTGCGAGGAAAATTTCAAGCCTGTTAACAGTGCTTTGAGATGATGTGCATGTGGGTCGGAATGTTTCTTTATCAGATATCGGTTGGTCCAGTAACTTTTGTGGAAAGCAGGTATTAAATAAAACTTTGTCCTGTTAACTTCACTGACCTGTGCTGAAGCATTTAGTAAGCCAGACGATGTCCCCTCTGACTCTGGATAAGTGAGCTCGGCTGCAAACTCGAATCCAACAGGAAGGTAGCCCGTCATAAATAATCTGAAATGATGGATCCAGTCTAGTACTAGAAGCTATTTATTGCCCTCTGCTTACACAGCAGATTACATGTAGATCGTCATGTTTCGAAGCATTTCATCGTCAAAATGCGTTGCTAACTGCGCATTGAATCAAAAGAGATTACATTTCGCTTTCATCTTCTTTCTAGAGAAATATTTTGATAGAAATGATCAGATAGTTGACTTGTAAATCATACCTTGTTACTGTAAGTCCTCCACAGGCAAACACTCCTGCTACGTATTCCGTGTTAGACATGGCATTTATTATGTTAGACTGTTCAGAGATTACCTGTATTCGAGTCGTGAAACACCCACGATTTTTTGACTCTCGGTATTGAATCTAATACGTCGATAGAAGTGGTCCTGATGAATCTTACCCTAGAAGTCCTCCACAGACAAACACTATTGCTATGTGAGGCACGTAGTCGACGACGAATGTATAGGCTATCAAAGAGCCTAGGGATAGACAGTAAATACCAACCGTAGTACCCCTGAAAACAACAGGTAAATTGAATGCGTTAACATCACCAGATTTTGTCATGGCTCACATACATCTTAAAAGAACAACGTGGGTATAATGTAAATTAAAACTAATAAATAATTGATACGTGAATTTAATTACTACAGGCCTGTTGTTGAGGAGGGCGTTACTCCTCTAAAAAAAACAAGCATGTTATCACATGAATGACGGTCTTACAATATCTCTTTATATCACTCCGGCTGGTCTGCTCACTCAGCGTGTCCGGAACCTGCTTTGCAGGTTGTTATAGCCCAGTTGGCTGTTTGGTGTACCCACTTGGTACTTTATAAGATATTTGCCCATTTGGCAGTTTGTACCCAATTGGTACTTGTCATTGAATTTGCCGTTTTGCTCGACCGAGTTGGTAGCCAATCGGCCAATACCCATTTGGTTTTATGTACCCATTTGGTACAATGCTAACCTGTGCCACTCAATACTCAATTACACTTTGGATATCGGGAATGTGTGTGTTATCTCATGGAATTAAGGAATCCACCTGGTTCCTTCTGTGAAATATTTATTTGTAGTGCTGTGACTCTGAAATTCCCAATACAACTTGAAATATATATCATTCTTTTTGTTTTATTTTTCCCCAATGAGTGCCCCTAGCTGTATTGCTGGTTTTCACTGCCAGGTGTCTTGTAAGTTGTGGTCAGTCGACCTGCAATACTGTTTAAAAATACACGTGTGAACATTCGCTTGTTACTTCCTTTGACCACCGTTTACTGCCTAGCGTGACACATGCAAATATAGTACTTATTCTACGGAGGCATTACAAAGGTTAATGAAACAGCAAATGTTCTTTATAACCAGTGTATCTCACACGGTGCTTGATCCCCTATGCATCTTTCTTCCTTTGCTTGGAAGCACACACAATCTTCTAGTTTCTGCATTACAACTAAACTTACTTGAACAATTTTGTCTTGTCCAACCAAATTCCACCTATAACTGAGCCGACCAGTCCTGCTAAGACTAATGTCAAACCAATGCGTCCTGCATTCAACTCTTCACCCTGAAGGTTTGATACAATGTACTCAGCAAAATCTTTCCAACACATTTCCTGTTATCAAGTGTTGTAACATTCACGTTTTCCACAACTGAGCAATCACTTTAGTATTTCAACGAAAATGTTTATAACCCCATGCATTGGCATCTTGGAAAGCCATTGTTTGACCAGGTTCATGTTTTGACATACAAGCATATATACTCATACTGAATGACTAAAGTTGATTGATTGCTTCAACGGCAAGATTCTGCGCCGATAATTTGATTTATGTAACGATTGCAACTTCGAATTTTAAACGCGACGATATGCTAATCATGTCTATTGGTAAAACTGATCAAGACTTAAAAATCATTGTTGTGTTGGCATCTATTTGGACATTGACTTGAAATTAAGATAAAGCTAGCGATTGAATCAAATTTTTGTTACAGCTGGCTGTAGATTTTTTGAATCCTTTTTGACTTACAAGCTTCTTTGATGTAACGGAAAAATCCCCGCCAAAAAAATTGTTTTTGAGATATGTGATCAAGTTTTGATTCAGGTTTTTCTAACAAATAAGCAAAAGGAAATGCAAGTTTACTTGAGGACAGTTGCGATATTTACTTACTGGAAAATGGTCCAGAACCATGGGATTAAGAAGCGTACTAACAGAATAAAAGGCCCCTGTGTTGATGCCTGTAAATAAAAAACAAAACTGACTTCATATACACTAAGCCATGCTGATTCCTTGTAAAGGACAGAAGACTGGATTTGAAGAATCTGTTACTGACCCGCGTGATACGAGCTGGTGATAAGGCAGCAGAACGGAGTGGGTCTTCCGAAGAAGTTTGGCTACATGGGGAGAGGGAGTGGGCGGGGGTAGCGTTCACAAACCGCAGGAAAACAGTAACTTAAGTACAAAACATATTTCCATTCATTTGAAGTTCAAGTTCAGAAAAGGCGTACTTCTAAAATTTCATTTCACCCTTACCCAGCTATTCTAAACGCAACGGACGTAAAAAATAAAATTGCCATTAGGGGGCGCCAAAGCAGTCAAATCCCTCTGAAAATCAACGTCAGCCACGGTTCTCTGAAGGAATACGTCTACTAATATTCATGATAATCCCTTTAATGGTTCAATAAATAAAGAGGAGGAAAGAAAATCAAAAAGGTCAATACGTGATGGAAAATACGTAGAACCTGTCCAAAAATGGAAATGCATAGTTGTCCCACTAATAAAAACCTATTTGCCAAATTTTACGAAAATCCATCAAGCTATTTCGAAGCTACAGAGGAAACGTAAAAAACTAAAATTGCCACTAGAGGGCACAACGGTAGTCTGATCGGTCCAAAATGCGTGGTCTTCTGTCGCCAGTTTCATTGGAACACATCTGCTAAAATCCTGCAAGGGGATACAACAGCGGACGCTGGACGTCCAGAAAGAGAATATGGCAATCTGCACCCAAACATGGGTTGAGCATATGTTAGGAGCTGGGACATGATTTCGTGAATTTCAATGGCAAGTTTTGTATGTATTTTTAACTACCAAAAGAAATTATTCATGTTCTGAAATAAGGCAAGTTACCACTGACAGATAATTTTCCATGACTGCACTGTGAATGTCGGTACAATAGGCGTATTTAACAGCCTCCAAATTGTTTCATATTCGTACAAATTTGCAGCCTCCGAAAGCACGCGCAGTTTCACGAAGCAGTGGTCATTGTATTACGAAGTTCTTGTGTCGTGGTAGCTCAAATGAGGCTACGGGCATCGCCGATTTTATATCTTTTATGCGGGCTCGCATGATGGTCTCTAGTTACGTGGACGTTTACAAGAGTAGACGTTGCTGAATTGCAAAGCATTACGCTTATCTTCACGTGCTTTGTTTCACTTACCATAAGTGAGTGTCAAAATAAGAAAGCCACGGTTTCTCGCTAATCGTTTCAGCGACTCCAGATAGTTTTCTTCAGCCGCTGCCTCGACAACTGCAGCCATTGACGCACTTGGCGGGACAGGGGGTTGTTTTCTGAAAACTAATTAACAACTTCTGCTTTAACTTTCAAAGCAAATCAATTTGCGAATAAAAATAACACGAAAAATAAAAATAATAAAGGAATCCTCGAAATATTATACAACATGTGAGTGAGAGTCGAATTTTGTTCCCAACCGCGAGACGAAAAGCTGCTGCATTCAGATACATGTAACACAAACTCTAGGCTAAACCTATGTATGCTCGACCTTAATACGAAACGAGGACCAACCCTTATCATAACGACATGAAATGCTATTGCTGTGGGGAGAAACGGCGACTGTCTGAAAAAATGATACTATCGATAGCAAACCTGATGAATTTTAATGAAGTTTTAAAATGCAGCAGTTTACCGATTAAGACGAGAATGAAAAGCGCTGTCGTGATGCCCGCGCCCCCGTAGAATAAGATACTTAAATTGTAACCCACGTCATCGATGTCTTCTGAGTTAGGCACGACTTCAGGTGGGATGAGGAATCCAAGTCCATTTCCAACCTGTGAGAAGACGAGTAATTTCTATTTTAAAAAAGGGCAAGAACGCCATCATGTGCTTAAAAACAATTGCGTAGGCCTAGATGTATTCATATGCAATAGGAATGGACACATCCTAAAAATATTGACATCGATTATGAAATACTCACAGAATTGCCAAAAACGCCGATCGCCGTCGCGGTGGAGACCTCATTAAGTCCGAACCAGACGGCAGCTAACCTCGCTGGCATCCCCAGGATGAAAATCTGTGCAATGGCGCAAATGGTCTGCGACAGCATTAATAGCCAAAAACGATCTTGTGCAACGGAGGCGCATTTTAACCACGCCCCAAGACAATTGAGCAGAGAACCGAGGATACCAATGATTCTTAGACCCTTCCTGTCAAGCAACCACGTGGCTGGGAAGATGAGAGGCACATAGGCCAACATGTACACCATCGACAACCAGTCGATAGCCACTTGCTTCTGATAGCTGTTGTCACCGGGCAAACTTTCGTTATAATAACGGAAAATCACATTACCAATTATGTTTAGATGTATCCATTGGTAAGCGTTTGTCATCGAATACGTAGCGAATAAGAACAGAATGAGCCATCGCTTTTTGTAAACTTTAGGAACGATCCTCTTATCACTCATCAAGTCTTTCGTTTCATGTTCATCCATATTTACGGGAATGTCTGAAATGGAAGAAAGACGAATGGCTAAAGCAGCAGCAAATCCGCGTTCCGTCGTAGTGACTTACCTCTGGTTTAGACCATGTATCGTTACAAAATTGGTTTCATTTTGGTCCTTATTTAGGTGAGAGGCAATGTATGGTCTTGCAAAGAACGGAGAGTTCGTTATTGCACGAGACCATGCTTGTTGAATAGAGCAACGCCGTGACAAGTCAACTTGAAGAGCCTAACCTCAAGCAGTGACAAGCTGACGGTCCTTTACATCTGTTTTAACAACGGATTAAATTGAGACTATTTATGGTGATTAGTTTAAATCCATATTTCGTTATCACGGAATACGAATATACAGCTTTTTAAATAATTGATTGCCTGCATGTGTTCGAAAATGTAAATATTAATGTACATGTAAGCTTGATGATAGGGGCTCAACAAAATAAATGCCTCAAACCAACAAATGCACAGCGCACTAATTTATTTCCAGTGCGAGTCTTGTTCGGACTTACATTTCCATTTCCTTTTTCCACGACCAAAAATGGCACCTTGTTCACGCAATTATTTTTGAATATCCAGTAAAACTATATAAACCAACAACGATTTTAAGTTGACATAACACTCTAATAAAAACTGAACGTTTCGAGCGGTCTGTAAAACCACTTTACAAAGAATGAAGCTCGATACGTTGGTTTTTATATTGCAATTTCATAATAGGGTCCACCTTTTTAGATTTTATTCCGTTTAGTTAATTTTCACATTTGTTAATGGTTCTTTTAAAAATCTCTTAAATTTTTAACCCAGGAAACATTTGAAGCTGCATTCCTCCCAACTGGCTGAAAACAAAAATCGAATTAGGTCTATAACTCTCATAAAATCCTTACCGTGATAGGATTTTATTCCCGTTACCGAACTCAAGGCCACAAGTGAGTGCGTTATTCGAAAATGTTTGGGTTGTCTAACCCGAAAATAAGTCGCTGATAGTTTCGATGCTCTTGTTGGTAACGGAAATAGAATCATATCACGGCAAGAATCATGTTTTTTAGACAGCTACAGGTATTTTATAAAATCTTAGGATCTTACAGGTAAATCAAACTTATTTCAGCATTTATCATGGGTGTCAATCATACGCAAGAACTTCAAATAATACGTAAGAACAACGGAATCCTCCGCGCGAACCACTGAATCATGCGTAAACTTACGACTAACCAAAAATTCGTACGAAACACAAAATGAGAACTACATTCTATCTTGTTGTTCTCCCCAATGGTTCGATTATCATCTGTCCGTGTTTTTGTTCGAACGATTGATTTTGCAATTTGTATGCATGTTTTTTGTTTGTTTACGAATGTTTTGGTTCGTGCATGGACACGATTCAATGGTTCGAGAAGATCATTCGTATGATTCGAAATTCGTGCCCATGGCCTACGCTAATTTACCGGCATAAGGCTGTAACGCCATGTAGTAGCCAATAGTCATTGCTCAGGCAACATGCTGCAGCTGACAGGTGTGCCGAGATATTGATTAATAAGTATAGCAAGCATATAGTTGATAGACTGGTCTGCACTGCAGCTTTAAATTAAGTTATGGGGTGGACGGGGAAATAAACGGCTCGGTTTTAGGGTTGTAGCTTACGTACGTTCGGATAATGTGTCAGCCCACGTTGCGGTATCCTAGCTAGATCCCGCCAGTGATTCATGACTATCACAGTACAGCACAACAGCCCTTTGATCGTGTGGATGCGTCACGGTAGACAGCCCGATAACCAAAAATGGTCCAATCTTGTCAACACCAAATAACGTTGCGTTCAAACAATTCGCCTTACCTTTAACATCGGCTCCGTTTCCGAAGCCAGATTGAACGACAGATTTAGTCCTTTGGGTCTCCATGGCTTATTGGCTCAAGTATATAAAATCAACTCACTGACTTATCTCCAATTTATAAATAAACCGTTGAGCGTGACCGCGCGTATGTTTGTCTAAGATAGCTTACCCCGTAATAGAAATTTGGGAATATGCCTCTGAATGATCGCCACATGAGTGACAGTGATAGATGGCAGTTAAACATTGGTTCAGCTCATCTCATATACGTGAGTTTGAATTGTACAATTTCACATTATCTTCAAGAGACTTACAATTAACCCAGCTCTTCGACGGCACGATTTGTACACTAAAAGTCAAACTGACTACTCACTGCTTCGCCTCCGCGCAACACCAGTACTTAGTTCCACATGACACCTGTAGAACCGGTGTTACTTCAATGTTAGACTATAGGTTGAAAGGTTGAGATGACCGCAAAATAATCACGTGTTAAACGTACGGTATTCTGCAAGACAACAAAAGAGTCCCGAACATTGCCTAGAACAAACAATATTAGACCGAGTCAGGTATATCGTTCACCGGCTGACAAAGATTATTATTTACATTAGTCTTACGTTACACGCGCTTTAAAGACCAAAATTCTTAAGCGAAAAGCTGGATCTCGCAAGTCGTGGATGTCTCGCCACGACTTGCGTGATCCCGATGTCTCGCCATGCAACACAAACAAAACAGGTGATCGCTGTAGTTTTCTAAGGATAGGCAGACGGCAGGTTACGAGACCGTCTGGTCAATGAGCACGAGTTGCCGCTCACTCAAAACTAATTTGACAGACCAAGAACTGCTAAACACTATATGTAGAAATCGACGCTCATGCGCAAATTAATTAGTTAACTTTTGCCCTCCCCTCAGAGGTCCCAAATTTAAAATTCTTCCGATTGCCACCGCTTCCAAAAGATCCTGCTAGTCAAGTGGTCACCAATTTCGCTCACACACGCACACGCAAACGCACACACGTTTAGCCTATGATTATGACTTTTAGGGTGCCTATTCATAAATTTCATTTTATTGAAGGTGCCAAAAGATGTACTACCACATTCTCTCTTCAAGGAATGTAACATAAGAATCCTTGGCGTTTGGTTGTGAAATCCGCAGTTAGATGGGGAGAAATAGCTTCATTTATTCAGTTTCGGAGAGCGGAAATGAGACCTCAGAGGTCAAGAGTCACTTTATTAGAGTCCGGTTTGGAAAAAGTTCACTTTATTAGGGCCATGCTTTTAAGGTACACTTTGAAAGGATGTGGTTCCGTGGTGCCTAATGGCGGTGCCTCAGAGGCTGTTTCAAATCCCTTGTTGAAACTCGGGTACCTAGTGGGTTTCTGGTGACTGCCCCCTCGGGAGCATTAACTGATATGGAACTGGCCAAATTTCATCAACCTCCAGTGTGTAAAAATTCAACTAAACATTTCGGACCAGTGCACACTGTGTTGTTTTTGAGTCGGACGATTTTCCCGAATTTCAGCCTGTATATAAGTTCACTGGCGCATCATCAAAACGTCTTATAAGACTAGCCTCTAACTATCGTAAATCAGAAACAAATGAATCCTTGCTGGTTACCGGAAGATAACAGCTTTAGCATTGTGTAGTCATATGGCAACGACATATAAGAACGAAAGACAGGGCTTTTTTAAAAATCGCAATTCACTGTAGTTATTTTACAGGCGACAGGGACAGCGGCATGGGAGATGGGCATCCCACAAAGGGAAATTGCCCAGGCAGCTGCTCCAAGACAGGATTCCGCCTGAATGGGGGTGTTTTAATATATAAGGCTATATCATCAAAAATGAACAAGAGTGAGAGTTAATTTCATCATCTTCCAAGAGGTGGTATTCTTTAACATAAAAGGTTGTTTAATTCTTCACAAATACATGGTAAGAGAGCAGTTGATTCCACCATAGAAGCCCCCTCCGTCAGCGGACCCTTAATAAAAAGGGAAATTAATGTAAAACAGGAAAATAGCGGTCATGATGCCATCAACGAACCTCCTCCAACTGCCATGTTCCCATATATATGTATATTAAACAATTACAAAAAACCTGAAAACAGAGAGCGACAGCTGACTCCATCATCTTTTTTCAAAAGAGAAGCCCCTGGAGAAATAGACTTGCATTTCCTAAAAAATGTGTTATTGAATTTGATTATTCCTCTATAAAATTGTGCATCATGACAAATTTTGTCGGACTCTTAGATGTATGTACGATTAAGAGCATATTTTCAGGTGCATTTAGACGATCTAAATTTCACAAATTGCACCCCCAAAAATATCCTGTCAACGGCCCTTGACAAATTTTTTCCTAAAATAAATGTAAATTTACTTCATAAATTAAGGGTGTTGCGTGAAATAAACCCTATTCATTTTTCAAAAAATATTGAAAATTCAGCGTTTACTCTCAAGTGTGTTGGAAGCTAACCTTGTAAATGAAGTTAAAATAGCATTAGGAAAGAAACCATCGTTTGCACCATTCTACAAAAATGATACTGGTTCCCGGGTTACTTTATAGTTATCTCTAGAATTAATTTTTCCCAACAACAAAACTCGTATTATTAATGGTTTTTCAATCTTGTAAACAAATTCTTGCACGTGAGTGTGAGCGCGTGCGTATGTATGAAAGGTTGGTAACACCGTTTTCATTTGTCTGTCGAATGCGTATTTGGGAAAGAAACGTCATAGATGATTACGCAATCGTTACTCTGTTGTCTGGTCCGGCACATGGATAACATCACGGATATAGTGTGGTAATCAGTTTCTATAAGAAAGAACTACACCAAGCAGGGGAAAATGTCGTTGTTCGGAACTCACACTCCCAAACACATATGGTCTTATCCTAAGATGTCCATAATGTATGCATCCCTTTGAAGCATTGATTTAACCATATTGCCCCTTGACTCATAACCCTGCAGCAAGACCATTTTGATTGGCATCGTGGCTAATCATTATTGACTATTGAAGTATTTCAATTCAGATTTCAAAAGTAGCTGTGAGTTATGACAGATTTGATGCTACTGTAACCTAAAAATCGAAACTCGGAGCTATCAGTATGGTGACAAATCACAATTACATGGTTACTAAGGAAACCTTGATTAAATGAATCTCCTTTTTTTTGTGAGAAACACTCTCTTCGAAATTTCTGTCAGTGCTGAAGCGTTTGGTTAAAGAAGACTCATAACTGTCTGTTTTTGGCAACTACTGTCAAAATTGAAATATCGAAATCATAAGGAAAACCAACAGTGTTTTAGTGACTTCATCCAGAACCGACGCATTCGTTCTTTGTGCGACAAACTGTAACCCCTGGTTGGAAATGTTTTCAGCCAGTGGTCCATGAACTCTTTTAGAGCGTTAATCACGCTGGACGATTTCGAAGTTTTCAAGCACAGCCACTGAAAGTTAAGCGTGTTTAAAAGGGCTACGTAACATTGAATTGTCACCCAGACTTATGTGATCTAGTAGTATTTGATACCTGTTTTAACCAAAATGGGGTGTAACAAGGTTCAGTACATTCTCAAAACGAATGGGTGGCGTCTCGTTCTTTATCACGAGCATATTCACACACGTGTAAAAACATCTCCTTCGAATACAATTTAACGTACACGTTTTCATCGTTTCTACCCATCAGTTTCGAAAGCAGTGAAGCTTCTTAGTCGTTATTTGTTACTGAAATAAATACACCGTGTAAAAGATAAACCTTTCCACAAAGGCGGTTTTTTACTATACAACTTAAGCGATAGGTGAAGTTCTTTATCACTAAAATTCGTCGGTGCATTACTTGGATGTCCAAAACTAACCTTCACCATCTTGTATTAAAGAACACTACTAGGAAACACTTGAAAAACTGAATAAAAGAATTCAAAACATAACAGGACGAACGTCGATATAAAATTTCAATGAAACCCCAACGTTTCTAACATTTGCCCTTTGTCAACAGTTACGACGCTCTTTCTATTATTTTTACAATTTTGTATCGACATTCATCTTGTAATAATCTGTACACTTTATTTCAGTCTTTATCTTCGGTAACTGCTATTCGTTTAATTAGAAATTCTGCTTTGCTTTGTTTTATGGAACTTCAAGACGTGAAGATGTGGACAGGTTATCTTTAAAATTTTATGCTTCCAGAAGCACGCCACAGCATTCCAAAAAAGAAAACACCGAAACTCTGAGGACAGGAGACAATTTGTTTACGCCAGGATCTATATTGATCTAGTAAGAACGGAACTTACTTTAAACATCCTTAGTAATCAAAAATACGCCAGTATGTTTTTTCTGGGCTCAAAACGCGGTTCGATTGAACTTACGAATCAGTATACCGATGTGGATTGATAGGTAAAGTTTCGAGTTTGATTTGGGATATTAGGCTCTGATCCCAGGGCATTTACGAGTAACCATGCATCAGCAAATCATATAAGGGTGTCCCAGCCTTAAAAAATGTGACTACTTCAGTTCAAACACAGGTTATTTTTTTATTCAACTTAGATTTTCAAACCTATGCTATCACGACAATGCAATTTTTAAGTCCAGACCGATGGCTAAATTACCAAATGTTTTGACACTTACCTAAGTGGAAAGGATTCCTAGCTTCATATCTGAGTTCCTTATCAGAATCATATGTTTTCAGCGACAGCGCCCTGATTCGAACAAAACCAGACCAAAGGTAAATGGTTCCCTAGTGGTCAAGATTGTTTCGATCGATAGCAAACTAAATTTTGATTACACGTATGTAAAGATATGCGGGTGTGTGCGTGAGTGTGTGTGTGTGCGAGCGCGCGCAAGCAAGTTTGTCTGTGCAGCTTGTTGTATGCTCACACGACTAAGTCTGGGATACATGCACTGTGTCTATTATCGATAGTGATTTACAACTGGTATATTCTAGAAGGCTAAATGTCAGACATACATACATTTGCATTAATGTAGCTTCACGCGGAGTACAACTGAAACACTGGCACACGGCTGTCAACTCGCCAAACAGACTATACATCCATGTTTCCTTATAATAAATGAAACATGAATGTACAGTCTTCGGTTAGAAGTTCTGTCGACACACTTCAATTGATCGACTTTCAACTGCAACTAATCGAAGTGTTTAGACGGGCATTCACGGGTTTATAGTGCCGTCCACACACATATTTACCCTAGAACAAGTTACTCCTGGAACGAATTGTCGCTAGGTTTGAATGCTGTGTGGACGCTAACTAGTGACAACTTACTCCACCTTGTTGCCGTCCATACACGGACTAATCCAAGAACAAGTTACTCCTAGAACGAATTGTCGCTGGGTTTGGAGGCTATATGGTCGTTATTCAAACTAGTGCAACTTACCCCACTTGTGACAACTTACTGCACCTTATCGAGGTTGGGTAACTTGTTCTAGGGTAACTAGTGTCCCTTTTAATTCCTGTGTGACAGCGGCAAAGCAGGGGCAAGGCGGAAGTAATTATTAGCTGCGGTTACATACAGACGTCAGTGGCAGATTTAAGGGGGGGGGGACAAAGGGCCATGGCTCCCCCAAAATTTTCCCAGATTCCAAAATCCTGGCTAATAGTCTGCCCTGCTCTCCACCTAACTCAAAATCCTGGATCTGCCCGTAGTTATCGGAAATGTACGTGTGTGTGGACGCTCCACTCAAAGGTGGGGGAACGTTGCACTAGTGCGAGTTGTTCTAGGGTAGGCTGTGTGAAGACAGTAATATTCTTCTGCTGATTAAAAGTAGTGTTTGTCCGATTTTGTTTCGATTTTCCATTGACTCAGGAAAAGTAGTATTCGACTTTTGGACCACTATCTACAAACTCCGATTACCATGTACGAAAAATTGTAACATGTAATCACGCGTGAACACGTGAAGAAGTTCTGTTTAAACACAATCTGATTTTCTACACGCAACTTAGTATTCGGTCGTCATGACGTAGTCATAGTGTGCATGTAGTTGGGTATTTTTATCAGGCTTTTCAAACTACGAACGCAGTATTCATACGCATCACTCGGGAGTGAGGGGTGTGTGTGCTTGTGTGCGTGTGTGTGTGTGTAGACAGTGATTCAAAAGCCATACACGAAGTCGCAGACGAACAATTGGAGGGTGGAAACCGGGCTTTATGGGAATAAATGGGTTGCGTTCACGATTTTCAAATCTTTGACGTAGGCCTATTTTCTGAATAACGTTGCTATTTTATTCACAGAACTCTTACGAAAAAGAAAGGCGCTAGTACATTATTTATGGTGGTTGAACCGGAGCGTTTCACCAGAGGTAAACAAAGTTTGTTAACTATTGTGTAATTAAGAAATAGTCTGAAAATATTCATCATACCTGTCTAAATTCTATTTACCGGTCCACTTTCAGGAACACTGAGTGATGAAACGCTTAAGGCATTGCAAAGTATTCACGATAACCGCTACAAATACTCTACATACAACTCAGATTACATTTCCCATTCAACAAACCAAATACCAAAAAGGGAAACGAAACAAATTGATGCTTTAGGAAAATTCGGACTAACTGACGAAGTGGGTGGCGCTGAACCATCCCCAAAACGTATCCAGGATGAATGTCGTTGTCTTGGTGATGTTTTCGGGCGATGTATATGTAACAAAGGCATTGAATCGTGCAAAAAAGAAATCGACTGTGTAAAAGTTAATGGGGTGTGTTCATGTGCGCACAACAGTCGGTGCCCAGCACTGCGCAGCGATTGCTGCTGTTTGAAGCCAGTCACGTGCAACTGCGGAAACTCCTTATGCGGGTGCATCTGTAAAGAACGAGGATATAACTGTCAAGGTGTCGGGTGTTACATCAAGTGCAATAACCTCCATAGAAACGTCCTTCAAGATCATTGCAACAAGTATATTAGCGCGACATATCAACCTTTGCTAGCCAAAGAGAACGTACGCTGTCCTCACGATTGCCCGTACAGCAATGTTCACGCTATGGCACCAGAGGGAGCTTCCATTGACTATAACAGTTGTTGTCAAGACAGTCGCAACATCTTGCCGAACGAGTATCAACGTAATGATTTGACAAATCAAGAAAACATGCCTATGAATAACAAAAACTCTTTTGAAAATTGGCCGACCACTGACCCCGCCTCTCGTCCGTATGATAAAGCAACCCTTCCATTAAAGCCATCTTTCACGTGGCCGTTCCAATCAGTTCCAAAAGAGCGCTTCGATAACTTCATTGAAAAAGACTGGAAAGAACGGGTAAAAAACTATGACCCGAGTGTGCAGCAGCGTGTTGCTTACATCAACACAAAGTGTGGCTGCCTACCGTGCATCGCCAACTGCCCGTCAGGATGCGTGTTCCAAGATGAGAGTTGTCAGGCGGTAGTGTACCCACACACCAATCGGCCATTGTTTATGCCTCCCATACCATTAACATACAGCTTCAAAGGTGACACAGTGTCGGCTAAACTAGGGTTAAGATACAAGACAGCTGCACACAGAAGGTACCTGTAGTTTTACAATATCGTAAAATACTGAGGTGGCGCCTCATTGTCCGCCATCTAAATTGAAATAGTGCAAAAAACACTCGGTCACATGAGTTTTCAGCGAACACATGACCTAATTCTGTGAGTTATAGCTCAGAGGGTTGTTGAAAGTTATGTCGAACTGTCTTGCTACTATGAATTGCTCAGCCCCGATGATGTTCAAGATTTTGTGCAATCTATGAACGGAAACGTGTATTGAATTAGATATGTGCTTCAAGGAGTTCATTGGTCTGTACAACCTTGTAGTCCAAATACCTGTAAGTCGAATTTTGCTATTCAACCGATAAACGTTTGCGACATTTCACAGAGAAAATATTTTTCACTGTCACCGTGAGTGGCATGAAATGGCCGATTCTAGATGTAATAAACGTAGCTGTACAAAGCTCACGACGTTGTCGAAGTCGAATAATTGAAGTGACAATTTATAGATAATCGTGCTTACTTTGATTACTTCGACTTCTAAGAAAGACGCAGTTGACTGTATCATTTACTGATGCTCATGAAAATTCAGTTTAATGTAATCGAGTGACGTGTACAATGGGTGTATCCGTTTGCCTGCTTTGGTTCTGTCTTGAAAGCAACAGCTTTAGCTTTTTTATAAGTTAAAATATCACCCGGACGAATTTTAAAATATTATTAATCATTCTGATTAGCTGCTAATGCCTCACCCTCATAGACATCTTAATTTTTCTCATCGGGAAAAAGAAAACAAATTTGCAACCTCTTCATTTGGGCTATAAAATGTTACTCTGAAGTTATGACCCATGAAAGTTTGTCGGGTGAATAACAAAAATCAGATTTTTTGGCCTACAAGATGTGACGATAATGTTTATCAGTGAAATCGCTGAAAGTGCGGCGGGAGAAGAGCAAAAAATCTCACTATTTGACCGACAAGGATACGTTGAAACATTTGTCGGGTGAATAGCAAATATCCGATTATTTGACCGACAAGCCGTGACGTAACAAAAATGCACCAATGAGGACGCCGAATGCTTTTTCGGGTAAACTGCAAATAGCTTATTTTAACGAACTGTCGGTTCTTATTTTACCATTTTGTCGGGTAAATGACGCCACAGCAAACCCGCGGACCAATTCCCATATCCGCTAGCCAAAAGTCCACAAACGTCACACCCAGACCTAGGTCCAGGATAACGATCTTGGTCACCGGGTACAGAACATCTTCGGTACGTGTGTAGAATTTACCGGAACGGATACCCGCCGTACACTAACTAGTTGGAGGCGTAGCTTGATGTCGTCAGATGGCATCCAGCTTCCTCGACTCGTTTCGACCCTAAACCATAACGGCTCCACTGGTGGGTCCACAGTGGCGGCCAACCCACTGTGCATCACTGAGGCCTCCAACTTCCTTCATTCCGACGGTACCACAGCCAACAAAATGTCCTCTCATCTGTCTCGCCCAGTCTTCTCACTGCAGCTTTCTTCCTTCCCCCTCGCACACCAAGCTTCTCCAGCAACCACCATACAGATCTTGCAGGGAATCCTCTATATCCCACCTCTACAGGAAACAACCAAGTTTGCCAGCCTCGAGCTCTGCATGTCTCCGCCAGCTCGCTATACTTAGATAACTTCCTGTCATGGGCCTCTTCGCATCCTTCCTCCCAAGGCACCGTAAGCTCTATAATCACTATAAATTGATGAATATCCGACCACAGAATGATGTCAGGCCGCAGTGATGTTTCCACAATACTCGGGAACACAAGCTTTCTTCCCAGATCTACTCTCATTTCCCAGCTTACTCCATCCATGATGCAAGACTGCAGACGTGACTTCTTCCGTATCTCACCTTCCCTGACGAATTGTATGTGCTGTCTGCTTGCCCTAGGCCGAGTTACTCTTGTCTTACGCTCTCCATCTATGACGTCTGCAAGGGTCTTCAGTACTTGGTCGTGGCGCCATCTGTATCGGCCGTGCTGCAGTGCCATCTTGCACCCTGATAAGATGTGGGCCAATGTACCTCTTCCTCCACACAACTGGCAGGCAGGGTCATCCACTAGGCCCCAGCGAAGAAGGTTTGCAGGCGATGGTAACACGTCGTAAACCGAGCGAAGTAAAAACTGGACACGCATCGGCTCCATACTCCAAACGTCTGCCCACGATATCTTCCTCTCTGGAAGATTCCACCTGGTCCATGCTCCCTGCTGGCTTAGTTGGACTGCCTTGGCTTTACGGGCTTCCTCCTCTGCTGCTCTCACCTCAGCTTGGACCATCTCCCTCCGCTGCCTCTCACTCGCCTTCTCCCACTGTTGGAACTGGGATGTCCCCAACCCCTGGCGTCCTACGCAGGTGCTACCAATTATATCTCTGATCTGTAACAAACTCTCCGCCTGACTCACAGATGTGTCTGCTGACCACCGTCTCCCTGATCTTGTCATGACACCAGCATCCCTCACCTTTGGATCTCTAGAGTCGCGTAATGTGAGAACCAGCCTGCACTTCCCTACTTTAAACTCCTCCGTGATTGACGCTAGAGGCAGCTGAAGCTCTGCTGTTCTGCTATAAAGACCAACCTGTGTGAAGCTTCTTGGGACTCCCAACCACTTCCTCAGCCACTTGCTTACTGTTCTCTCCAGGCACTCTACTGCCGATATCGGGATGTCATACAGCATAAGACCCCACGTTGCTCGAGGTAACAGCCCGTGCTGGTAAATCCATGCCTTGTACTTGCCAGGAAGACCGCTTTTCTCTATTCTCTTCAACCACCCCGTCACCTGGGTCTCCATCTGCTTGATGTTGTTCTTGTCGCACAGGAGATCATCGTACCATTTACCCAGGCACTTGAGGGGGTTGTTAACAATTGATGGAATTTCTTCGCCTTGAATGGTCAAGGTAAACCTGTTGACCACTTTCCCACCTCTCATTATCAAAAGTCTCGACTTCCTGGGTTTAAACTTCATACAAGCCCACGTTGCAACTTCATCTAGTGCTGCCAAAACCCACCGAGCTTCCACATGCGTCACCGTAATTATTGTCAAGTCATCCATAAATGCTCTAATTACAGGCACCACGATACCAGACTGTAGCCTCGGACCCCTACATTCCCTTTCTCCGGCCTTTATCAGAAAATTCATCCCCATGATGAACAGAGTAGGAGAGATGGTACATCCGGTTATTATACCTCTTTCCAGCTTGATCCAGTCTGTAGTGATGGCACCTGCAGTAAACCTCAACTGGATACCTCGAAAATAATCTGTTAACATGCCGCTGATATGCCCCGGAACGTGATAGTACTCTAATGCTATGTTGATCAGCTGGTGGGGTATGGAACCGTAGGCATTGGCTAAGTCCAGCCACACACACGTCAGGTCTTTCCTCTTCGACTTGGCTTCCCTAATGAGCTGGCTCAAGACACTCGTATGTTCAACACAGCCTGAGAAACCAGGAATTCCTCCTTTCTGGACAGATGTGTCTATGTACTTGTTGTCTAAGAGCAAGGATCCCAAAGAACTTCTTCCCTTCTACACTCAGCAGTGATATTGTTCTAAACTGGTCAATTGCAGCAGCATCCTTCTCCTTGGGCACAAAGCACCCCTCTGCGACCTTCCAGCCAGTTGGTATCTTGCCCTTTCTCCATACTGTTCTTAAAATCAGCCACAGCTGCCTTAGCAGCAAGGGACACTTCTTGTAGGTCTTGTACGGGATGCCACTTGGACCTGGGGCTGAACCCGATCGAGCTTTCTTAACCACCTGCAGCAGTTCCTTCCACGTATGTTCTTTCATGTCTAATTCACTCTCTGGCCTATCAACAGCCTCCACTCTCTAACACACTCCGAGGGGCACATCTCGTCTGTCGTCTCCATGAGCTGCGTTAAGATGTTGCTATATTGCCTCTTTGCTTGACTGTAACTCGCCTGATCTCTCTTCCCCCAGTAAGGTCTTTGTAAATCTGAAGGGGTCCTTGACAAACTGAGACCTTCGCTTAGCTCTTTCCTTCTTGGCTCGACGTAACCTCTCTGCATTCCGCAGGCGTCTGAGCTCATACCGTAAGTCATCTCTGAGCCACTGCAGCCCGGCCTTCTCGTGCTCCTGGGCTTTGCGGAAAGCCTTCCCAAGTGATCTTAGTTCAGTTCGTATATCCTTGATGCGCCGTTCCCGTCTGTTGCCTCTCGGAACTTCCTGCCGTGGTGCTCTCGTACGCTCTTCCTGTGCACCAAACCGCTCTAAAGCCACGTTGTAAATGATTGTGGTGAAACTCTCAATCTTCTTCTCTACGCTGCCCATCAAAGTTGTCTTCATGATGTTGTGCACATCCCCATCAAAAGCCTTCCATGCTGCTTCTTCCGTCATCTTTGGCCATTTCACTCTCTTCCTTCTTGGGCGTGGTGGAGGTCTGCCTTGCCCTGACGTGTCCTCTCCCAGGAACACAGGGTCGTTATCTGAAGGCTCATCGGCTTGGAGACTCCCAGCACTGTGGGGTTCATCCTGTCTGGGTACCTCCAAGTCTCACAAGAGGGATCCTCTGCGCGTTGCTCTTGATTCTCCTGATAACCACACCGCGATCTTGATCGGTGGACACGTAAGTCACGGATGTTCTTGCACACCTTTTCACAACTGCATACTGCTCCTTCCACAACACCTCCTGTCAGTGTCAACTGTTTAAAAGTTCTTGGTCGTTGCAAAGTCGTTTCCGTGTTATCCGCCGTTGTGAGTCTCTCATTCTCCCCCCCCCTCTCGGGAGACTCTGGGGGTATGCCTCATTTTGGTTTGACGTAGCGTGAGAATGGGTGCTCCTATAACCGGAGCTGCAGGCCGGGGTGCTGGCCCTGCCTGCCCCAATCCAGTCTTTCCTGGGGGTCAACTGTCTCTCCAGCGTCACTGGTCTTCCCCAGTTGCCATCCAGTCTTTCCTGAAAGTCTTGAAATGTCGAAGTGTGTACTTACAGTGATGTTATCTGCCTCAATAGTTGTCAGGCTTCTATGCAGTCTGACGTCTTGTCGCCCCTTCTTCGTAACAGCTAAACCAGGATTCTCTTCTACCCGCCGCACACTAACTAGTTGGAGGCGTAGCTTGATGTCGTCAGATGGCATCCAGCTTCCTCGACTCGTTTCGACCCTAAACCAGAACGGTCTCCACTGGTGGGTCCACAGTGGCGGCCAACCCACTGTGCATCACTGAGGCCTCCAACTTCCTTCATTCCGACGGTACCACAGCCAACAAGATGTCTTCTCAGCTGTCTCGCCCAGTCTTCTCACTGCAGCTTTCTTCCTTCCCCCTCGCACACCAAGCTACTCCAGCAACCACCATACAGATCTTGCAGGGAATCCTGAATTGTGACAGAATATCAACAGTACTTTTGCGAAGTAAGAACCAAGGTGGATCTGTCAGTGTCACTGCGCAGCAGGGATGCGCCTGAGGTTTGTAAGACCTCGTCATGCTGGATTTCCGCCGTGCAGGGGTACAAGGTCTTGTGTGATGTTATGCAACAAGATGGCGATTTTGTTCCACTTGTTTGCTAAGTTTGAAGCACGCAAGTAGTCTATTATCGGAGAGCCTACTTACACTAGACTCTGCCGGTCTAGGACGAATGAGTAACAATGTGCACTGTTGAGCATAGACTTAATTCTGCATTTGGCGGCTATTTAGCAAGCTAAACAGGCATTAGCCCGTTTACTTTCATTAAATTGGTCTCATAATGTTCATTACAATGATAGGATTCTATTTCCCGTGAGAATGATTTAGAGTGAATAAACCGAGTCGTCGGATCAATATGTCTTTGTTTACTTATAAGCGCTAATTTTAAAGTTCGTGCTCATGTTTTGGCCTAAAACAAATGTGACCAAGGATTCTATTTTCGTTACAACGAAGTACGTCGACTCAAGAAAACGCTTAATTGGAGTTTACTGGAATTGGCCAACCCCGAAATTAAGAATTCAAAGTGATAGCAAAACAAATAGAATCCTATCACGGTAAAGAATATCATGGAGCCGATTGTATAGGAGTAAAAGTCTTAATTCAGTTTTCGTTTTTAGCCAGCTAAAGAGGGATTTAATATGCAACTAATGATAAAAGTCCGAATTCTTCCTTGTTGTAGATTTCAATGTACACATCCTGAGTCAGCTCTTGTCAAACGAGTTGAAGACCAAACAGTGAGAAACAAAGGCAAGCGAGGTTATTTCTCTGGATTTCATGCGACACAGCTAGGTGGCGTTGGCATGCTGATAGGCCGGTGACGATCGTCCGTGGTTGGCTTGATTGTGACATGCACCGAATTGAATGTGGATTGAATTAAGAGTGGCATAAACTGCGTTTAACGAATTTCTGTGGGAGTTGTGATCGCTGTAACCCCGGAGGTTATGGGGAGGAAAATGACCCCAGAATCCCGCTTCCTTCTTCGGCTACCCTGGCTTTGAGTTCATTTGAAACCCGGCCTCTGGTAACTTGGAATCGCCTGAACCGTAAATAGTTACCACGGTCATGCAACTGGTTGCAAATATCACGGGGCAAACACACAGCCGTTTGCACCCGAAAATATTAACCTCTGTAGTAAGTGTCGGAGAGGAGGTGGGGAGACACTTGACGTTCTTTCTCATGCATGTACCAAGCATGTGACTTGGGGGTGCAAAGCTCAGAAGGAAGCGGACCAAACCCATAGTGCAAGATCTGACGCAATCGTCGATCTATACTACTCCCCTCACATGGAAAATCTCATACTTAACGCGGCGTTAGGACGTGTTTTTATTACGCGTTCGCCTAAAATATCGATCACTGAAAATGAACAAAGGTAAAAATATTCGATTTTTGTGGATGTGGCAAGAGGCAGTGTTCAAGGCAGTTTCTTGGGCTAGGGCTTCTTGACTCTCATTTTAGTGCCGCCTACGGATTTTCCAATCGCAAGCATCCGTTTACAACGTGTCACTAAACGCAACAACTCGCTGACACTCGTAAAGATCCCGTAAAGAGAGAGGCAATTTTTGACATGTCAAAAATCGTCTTCTAAGATCGTCTACGGATTGAATTTTATCCGTAAAAATGAGCAAAGGATCGCTAACCGCTTGCGGCCCCGCTTTACCATTCGAAAACCGCTAGTTAGATTTCATAAATGACCCTAACAATTTAACAATATATAGTAATTTACATGTAATTCACGAGTTGTTTACCGACAGTTGACAACCTTTCATTTTCAGCGAAAAGTATTTTTAGTAAAAAGGCATAACGGAGACAATTGAAAAAGTACAAGTAATATGAATTAAAATCGGCTTGCTAAGGCGGACTCCAAATCCCTGTTGGAGGTGCGTTCGCGCTCGTAGCATACCCCGCTGTGTGTGGGCATGCTTCACAGCACCACCAGCCACCAGCACTGTGAAATGATGCATATAACCGCACATTATTGTTTCTGTTCCCCTATAACAGCTAATTTCAGATAATTTTTTAAAACCTAAGTGGCATTTTGTTGCTCACCACTCACTGTGAAAGAAACGTACCAGTGAAAGCCATGGACTTCGATAAAATTGCAATGTTGCGATTGAACTCGTCTCAAAAATTCTGAATGTTCTCTGTCAGTCGGTTCAATTGTACGAAACTCGCTGGCCAAATTGACTTTGGTGTTATCCGATAACCGACTAATCATAACTGTTGCATTTTTGATCACTTACTACCAGAGCATTGCCTGGTGGGACATTATGAATCAATTGTAAAATTAAGCGAGAAAGGCGGTACCTGAAGGTTAATGTCTGGTTCAACACTCAAAGTTTTTGGCGAAGACAAAAGCATTCACTTCAGATTTTTTACCTTTATTATTACGAAAATTACAAGAATTTTTGACAACTGTTGAAGTGTTGTTGAATTCTAGCAATTTTTTTCACTTTTGACCATTGTGTTTATCTATGTAACTTCAATTCCTTCAATACGCATACCAAAACATCACTGAAATCATGCATTGCCTGACTTTCTACTACTTCACTGCGAGGATACTCGCTTAATTCAAACAGCTACACGACCAACACGCGCACACATTGCTGTTCGTTTCAACATACTTACGTGGTGTCAGCAAGCATAACTCTACTGCGAGTACCAGCGAATCCGGTCAAAACCACTATAGTCGTCACAACGTACTTTTAACAACTCCTGAAGAAAACTATTCTAACACTGTTCAATGTTGTAGGTACATATAGGAATTACGATTGCGACCTTTTAATGTAAGATTTTCCGTTAGAGCTTCTCGCCCCTGAAAGAGCGCCAGGACTTACTTTTAAGAGCAAGAAAAATAAAAAAAAA
>NMRA01000183.1:681961-756941 GCA_002633005.1 Phoronis australis | reverse complement strand
CACCCCCTGCCCCCCCCAACTGCCAATTGATCTTGTAGCGTTTTAGGGGGCCGGGGCCATGGCCCCTTAGCTGTCCTCTGAATCCACCATTGAAGATACTGGCATGGTCTTCAGGAGAGCCTATGATGTCAACAAACCGAATTTCAGAACAAACTTTGCTGTTTCGAAGCTGTCACCGTCTTCTGGGAAATGTAACAAACAATTAGGATATGGCATATGTGCGTACGTGTCACGGTGTAATGTTTTCAAAACGACCACAAACTTTTCTTTGTTAAAAAAAGGCAGAGTGTTATGCAAGAAAATGACGTTTATTAGATTTTTTACCACCTAAATAGCTGCAATGGACAAGGTGAGTGTCGGCGAGTACAAGTTTTTGCATTGTCCGCGACCGGTTGTTATATGTACTACATGTAGAAATGATGTCCACAATGAGGTGACAAACAGAACTACCTGGCCGGTGTGGAATTTTGAAGTCTACTGGAGCTCATCACGATGTTTTCCGAGCTATAACTCAGCTGTTAAGGTTTGTTTTAGAAATTTTATGGTTTTTGGCTTTGCTTTGATTAGGGTGAAAACTTCTCCAGCTTGAAAGTACGGCAGCCCCCCACTATAGTGCTCTACTCAGTATTTGGGAGATAAACCACCCAAGGTGCACTAACCACTGACTTGCTACTACATTGGACTTCCCGATAAACCAAACCCACAGTGTGAATAGCATTCCATGACTGAAAATGTGGGGCGTGTTGGCTACGTTATTAGAGGATAAGGGGTGGGGGGGGGCTTAGGCAGATAAGTGATGACGAAGAGGAAGACGGTTGGGGAGGAGGATAAAAAGTGGCAATGAATGACCTCAACTAGTTCATTGTCTGTAGGACATGTATTTTATTCATATCAAATAATTTGGTGGGCCCCATCCTTCCAAAAATCTGGACTCTGCGCCTGGTCAATTGCCAAACAACAATCGTGGTTGTACAGTATTTTTGGTAAAATAGCAAGATTTGGTGGCCGATATCACAAAAGCAACCCCAACAACACAACCAACAACCAAAATAGCCCATCTAGCTCGGACGCGATCCTGTGAGAGAGCAAGTCAATCAATAAGTATGATTTAATTTATGTGGTACGCTGTAACTTTTCTCGAAACTCAACGATCATTTTATTTTTATTTTTTGTTTCTTTTCTAACAAGCCAAAATAAACATGGACGGGGAGGAAAATATCAGAAATTGCATTTTTTTTTCGACATCCGTGTACTGTCCTTGTAGGAAAGCTTAGCCAGCCACTGAGTAAGGGGGGGGAAATAAAAACAACGAAATTTTTCAAATTGAACATAATTTGATGTCAGAAACATCATAATCAGGACAAGCAATCAAGGCCATCTGACAAGTTTTGTTGTCACGTACATATACTCGTCTTCGAGGGGAAAATTGTAGATATCTCCAATCAGTGACCAATTCATCTACATGTCCAACTCGAAAACGCACCAATGTCTAAATACGGAGGTAGGGGTACTAACATAGATGAGCTATACGCGACGGACTTCTCACATCGTTGTTTTTTTTCACGAGCGGTTTCCGTAACAAAACGTGCCTTTTCCGGCAAATTTTCCTTCGAGAGGGTTCAGTTTATGGGTTAGGAACTGTACAAAAGGGTTCACTTTATGGGTTAGGAACTGTACAAAAGGGTTCACTTTATGGGCTAGGAACTGTACAAAAGGTTTCATAGGTTTCACTTCATGGGTTAGGAACTGTACACAAGGGTTCACTTTATGGGTTACGAACTGTACAAAAGGGTTCACTTTATGGGTTAGGAACGGTACAAAAGGGTTCACTTTATGGGTTAGGAACTGTACAAAGGGTTCACTTTCGCAACAGGACTCTACAGAAGGGTTCACATTCTATTTTAGATTTTTTTGTTTAAACAATTAAAGTCCAACGTGTTGTTTCAATAGATAAACCTTCTGTGGGTTGCATTACTGGAACAAATCTCTGCGGAAGGGTATTTTTTGTAAAAGTCCCAACAAATGGGTCCCTTTCAATTGGACTAACTCTTTAAAGGATCCGTATTTGCCGCTCTGATAATGTAAATGTGTCGGAATGTTAATTTCTCTGAGGCACGTCCTGTCAAAAAAGTGGAGTACCCTCCTGGGTCTAAATACACATAGTAACAAATTACTGAATGGTCCTGGGTTCCGCGACACCTACACACCCAAACTACAAATCAAACGACGTCACGACCCGGACTGGCATATCCGAGGAAGTTCGAGAGGGCAGTTGACTCGTCAAACAAAGGGTGTCTTTCAGCCCTGAACACTCAGTGGTATCTAGCCAACTATCAAGCTGTATGAAGACTATCGACAAAATAAATACGTGTAGTATATTTAGTGTTCAGTGGTACCTAGCTGTATTTTGGCGAGTCTTCAAACATCTAGCTGGCTACAAGATCTGCTGTGCACACTTCGACGGTTCGTGTTACTGTTCCGGCCCGAAATCGAATTCCCGATACGGACGACCCATATCCTGTTTGATTGAATTTAAGTGGTAGTACACGAGAGCACAAGCCATCCAGAGGCAAGGTGGGAGCAGCCGATGTTCACAATATTTGACACATGGAATCTATAAGCAGTGGTAAAACATTTCCCCAAAATATTACATTCTTCCAAAGTTATGGGCTCAAACACATTTTACGACTTTGCAGTCATGTTTTCGCGCTGTAAATGCTGTCCAAATTTAACCGTTTATATTTTTCCTTGAATGAAAGCTATTAAACTCTTATTCACATGACATTGTAAAGTGATGCCAGTGACACAGATGTCTTGAAGAAAATGATACAGATTTACTACGGTAACCCTCTTTTAGTACAGTAGTTTTACTACATTCCCTACCCTTACAATGTATACCATTTTGAGGTTATGTTTAACACATTGCTACACCAAATTTGCGCGCACTGCTATGAGAATGAAACGTGGCCAAAATGTTGACAAAAATGTTACTTTCATTTAATAAAATACAAACTTCGTCAGCCATTTTTGGTATTTCTTCACACATATTCCAATCAGATTTTCTGCTGATTAAATATTTAGGCAATACATTACAATATTTAGGCAATACATTACAATATCAAATGAATGGCAAGTTTAGTGGCATGACCACAATTTGTTTGTACGACATGAAACAAAAGGCCGCAGAAGTCTTGTTTTCCTGACGAAATACCGGGTTTGCAGTTTTCTGAAAACATTCGAACCACAAGACAAACTCCACCAGTGGCCATGGGAACTCGTCGCATGTGTATTGCTCATCGGTCGTATGATAGTTTTCCTTCGTTGTGTCATTGTTGGATACAACAACACAGGTCACATGGAAATAGAACCTTGGGTGCACATCAGGCCGTTGCCGATAAATGCTTGCCATTATCTTTATTATAACAACAAGAAAAATGAATATACTACACTATTGTTCTCTATACAACCGGCTTTCTCGTAGATGACCACAGAAGAGGAATCCCAAACTATCCACAAACACTTATCACGCACCTCAGTAACTCTTACCGCGCACATGAAGCCTTCCCATGGAACCTAAACACCAAATTTTCATATCCATGTATCGTGTAGGTATTGGTCATAGTTTGGGTTCAGATTCCATTGTATTTAGATTCCCATCCCCAACCCTAAATATGCAATAAAAGTTCTAGACAACAATGCAGGTTTAGGGATTTATTATCTTTTTAATGAAGAACAAAACTCAAATTTTGCACTGGTTTTTCAAAAGTACTAACTTAATGGAAGATCACACACCTAAAGTAACACAATGTTTGACAATTTTATTCCTTTTCTCATTTGAAAGTTATCTACCCCACAGAGAACTCACCTCAGTTGAAACTATTCCTTGTGATGTTTTCATAATACAATACAAGGATATCTGTACAGTCAAAAGTGCAAATGTTATTAATACAATAAACAAATACCTTCTAGACTTTTTCAACTATCCAATTGATACAGGACAGAGTCAACCACACAAAACCCATAAAGTCAGGGAATAACACTTAAGGTGATGTAGTCTCACTACGAAACTGAAAGGATTTGACATTGTCGCTGGAAACTCTCTAAATTTCTTCTTCTGTACAAACTTGAGATGGCTTTTTGTACTGAGAATTATGTACCACATGTTATTATTAACAAATGACCACCCCAAAATGAAAAATTGGCTTGTCGGTTCCAATTAGACAGCATTTTTGCAAGGAAATGGTCAAGGAAAAACACTTTTGCAACATGGTTTGTATTACAATTCCCTTGCCATTACGATTGTACATAAATACTAGACCGGTTACCAAATTACTCATGGGAACCATAAAATGGTCAATTCACCAAAAACCACGGAGTTACCAGATCTAACGTGCCCACACTTTTCATTACTGCAACAGAAAACCACTTGACGTGGACATCTCTATAAGATGGCGTGTCTAATAGTGTGTGATTTTATGCACACAGCATGGTCTCAAGGAACAGCAAACTGTCAATTTGCAATTCCAGAAATCACTTCCCATATGGATAAGGAATAAAATGAGAAAAGTTTATAGAGGTGAATGGTCTAAATCAGAACTTTACCTCCTGGACGGAATGTGGGTTTGCAAACCAGACAGAAAAACACGTGAACAAAACCAGCCAAACTGCAACAGGGGCTCAAATTTCAGTATTGAAAACTCATTTACAAACAAAAATTCACAATGGTAAATAAAATGGGAAAACATAAATTCAAGCCAGTTACATAATTTCAAAGAAAAAACATTACAGTGGTCAGAAATCCCGAAACAAACTTCTAAATTTAATGGCCACACTGAGAAACCCAATCAGACCACAAAATGTAGAGGCTAAACTTAAAGAATAATGTGCCATAACCATGTGACTGTACCAACTTAATCTACTAACCCAAGAGCATGATCCCATGCTGGACAAAAATTCGATCCAGGAAAATGTAGATTAATTTGTGCTGTTCGCACAACAGTTTTTGTGGAAACAAAGCTTGCAACAACACACAAGCAAACTTCCCTACAAAGCTGTGCTGACATAACAATGCCACCACTGGATTTAGCAGGTCAGCCAGAGTATTTGCAGGTCCGGACACTGTACTGTTTCCTCGTTTGTAATTTTTACATCCTTTACGACCTTAAAACGCAGATTGCCTCTTTCCAGTACATACTCCACTTCCTCTGTAATATTTCCTACATCCAACTGTTCCAGTTTCCCACATTTGCAGAGAGTTGCCTATCTCAACAGATTACTTTAGACCTGTTATGGTATAAGCCAGTAATCTTTGGCAAATACTTTTTCCCCGACTCGTTCCTCAAGTTACAAATCCTCTTCAACACATCTGGGAATAGACTTTTCAGCCTTTCTCTCTAGCTCCCTCACTTAGTTGTTCAGAAGGATTTTTTCAACGGTTAAGGATAAATTCTTGCTGGTTTTGAACTTTTCCACACCCAACCTTTACTAATAATCAGCAGTCGACTTCAACAGAAGCCAATCCGGCATAAGCCTTTCCTGATTCCTAAGAATGTATTAATGAAAAAGTTAAACTTGTTAAATTTATTGTGGCCATTTTGGCTCAGAAAATATGAATACCAAGCTAAAGTAAAGGCATTACACATACATATAAGTCATTCGGATTTGATAATAAAAATTTACGAAATGAATTTCTGTGTAATGACAGTAGGACAAAGGTATAAAGCAGAAGTATGGCACATTACATGTTAGAAAATAATGAGACGGATTTAAATAATAAATTATCCGTGTGTCACTGTTCATTGTGAAATGCATGAGTTGTGCATCATATTTCTTTTAATAAGATTGAAACATAAAATAATGGACCGATTTTAAGAAATTACAAAATAAAATTTGTTACAGATTTTTACAACTACTTTTGTACTGTAGTACCCATGGGCTTCAAATCAAACACGCTTTTTTGACTCACTCTGAAATTTCACAGCCTGTTTTGTCTGGCACCTTCTGCATATCCCTGAAAATTCATAGTTATTGTCAATCAGCTGTGTTGGAAATATCTGTTGTTGCATGTTCACAGTCATAGGCTATAGGGATCAACCAAAATGAAAACAACAGAGCCTTAATAGAGGGGTTACTGTAGTGTTCTTGAGTAGCAGCCACTGTATACTTATGTATTTGCTAAGCAGTTTCTAGAAAGACCTTTTAATATCCCCAATGCAACCGTACATGATGTCCCCACCCTAACTAACTACCATCCTGTTTTTTACCTTAAGTCATGTAAAATGATTAAACACACTTTGTGGTTATTATGAAAAGTTATGATGACTACCTATTTTCTATGTCAATGGAACTTAATTTCAGATTAGTAAACATAGTGGCCATTGAGTGGCGCTTACCTTCATTGTAACCGAAGAGAAGGATTCGAGGACCACAACCGAATGACAGCGCAGGACAACAGCTCTGTGATATAGGGTAACTATTGCAGTCCTAAGCGTCCTGAACTTAACCACCAAACATATTAACCAGGATATTGCTAGCACTGTTGGTATGGCATTCATTTTGACCAGTTGTTCAACTCTGCAGTCAAGAACTTGTGTAACAACACACAAATAAGATATGATTAAGCAATAAGGCCCAAGTTATAAGCAATCACATTGCGTGAATAAAAGTAATTATGCATCAATGACGTGCTCCTAAAAATCTTTCTCAGGGTTAGAACCCTGGACTTTGTTGATTCCTACCTGAGCTCACGCAGGCGAAGCAGGACGTTGAACCATGACTTTACGTCTTTCGTCATTTTCAGACCTCTGCCGGATTTCTCCTCTTGCGCACAGCGGATGTACTCAGTGTATTTGGCAACGCCAATATATGTCGATGGTTCTATCGATGGAAGTGAATCTACTACGTTAGATTATATAGCCCCTGCTGCACCTCTCCGAGGCGGACAGACTACTCAGGAGGACACGTTCCACCTCTTCACCTCCCCTCCCCTCACTTTTAAGGTTCTCAAATGTCTCGCTTAGTTCCTTGTGCACTTCCCAAGATTTAAACTTGCTTCTCTCGGCATTTTGTAAAAGTACCACATTTGATGCCATTGGCAGTCCCAGATAAATGGCTAATGTCGCTAACCTGCACTTTTGAACAGCATCATTTAACTAACGCAGTGTGTGCTGTAGTTTGGTATTCAATGAGTTAGATGAACAAATCTAGTATAATGTCACATTTTAGTGGGAACGGCTTGTGTCCTTAAAATTAATTAAATACAGTTAAGCACAGCAATCCTGTTAATTGTTATATTATACCACGGCATTTTTAAAATGCGTACAAACGGCGCACAACTAGTGACTGGTTTAACATGAAAAATACACAAATGTGCGGTCTGAAAATAGTGGAATAAAGACTCCTGTTATCAAGTAAGAATTTCAAGGGGATGGAGTCTTCTACGTTCCCATGCTATTATTTTCATTTTTCTCGCGGGTGCAGATTCGCTACAAGGGTATAACTTACTGCAGGTTTTTCACAAGCATGAATGTACCTCCACGGAAACAGTTCCCGTGTTACCATGGGACCGATATTTTAGTGTCAGTGCCGTTTTTGCCGTTTTGGTCATGAACCTATCATGTGATACCAAACTTATTCAGAAATGATTCTGTTTGAAGCAGAAACTGCAATAGAAAATGTAGTCAAAAATGACTCATTCCGCATCAAGAAATTGCCACATTTTACCCCATTAGTATCCCCCAAACCCCCACACTTTGCGGTGTCACACTTTGTGGTGTCACACTTTACCCAATTTTTCTCATCTTTAATGCGATTTATTAGACTAAACATGGTTTTGAATGACTGACCCCTCCCTCACCTTGCCGCTTGTTGTTTGTACTGTGGTCGGTGTATCCGTGGACTGATACTTAAGATGTTTCATTGAATTCAAATCCTTATAATTACATTGTAGGTATGCTATCATGCAATCGGGACTTGATGTCATAGTTTTACTATATTACAGATACTCATAAAGATGTGTTGCTATGATTTTTTCAATCTTTGTGCAAGGTTGACAGAGTCTTCATTGAAAATGCCGACGACTACGCTTTGCAGGATTTCAAAGCGAATTGTTTTGAAATTTAAGTTTCTTATATAAGATTTTCAATCAATTTGAGTATGTGATTTGTACAAAAAGATCAATCTAATATGTGTTGTAACTTTTCCATGTAATTTGCAAGAAGTTGAACGGCCTATTGTTGTCAATTCCAATACGGGACACACTCAACAGCGGCACCAGCGTATCAGACTTGCACAGGGTAAACAACATCGGCTTCAAAGACACACGAATGCAAAGTTCCTAACATTCAAATGTTTACATCAAACAAACTACAGTTTATAATAAACACTGTGAAATTGCCTGATAAAAATTCCGACAAAGCGTTTTGATTTTTGATTTTTTTCTACTGTTTAGGCGACTCCAGTCATCCCGGGATTAACATAAGGGCCCGTATTAGAATGTGTGCCAGTTACATGTAATTGAACAACAAGCTCTAAAGATAATGATTTTGATTAATTTGAATATTAATTGACATGAAATGAACAATAAAGTGGATCTTTGATATTTAACGTACGTCGTACTAAATTACACGGCCAGCCATCGCTGATTTCTATACCACGGGGACACGGTGAAAGCCAAATGCGATGAGTCGATGATGTCATGGACTGCGGTTGGTGGGGGCGCCTCCTCAAGTTTTTGGCGCTAAATGGGGTTCGTTATTCGGGCTGCTGTACACTCGTTTCAACACGTTGCAGAAAAAAATGAAAACGACAAACAGATATTTCACAAACCAGTAACATAGTTTTTGAGATTTCATCGTTGAACAATCACATCAAATGAAATTCAGTCATATTTCTGAATATTGAATTAGGAATAAGAACATCTTTATTTTTGGTATACTTTTCTTAAAGTGCATTGTCAAGTAACCCAAACAATGTCAAATTGAAATAATACGGGGTCCTACATTAGGAAAATGTGTGTGTCTTCACTGTAACATCAAGACAGATATGATGCTAAATGCACAGGAGTGTGGGTGAGGTCTTCCAAATATCAGCTATTTTTGAAGAAATGGAGGCTACTCATTATAATTAAGTATCTATTACCTCGAATATGTATTTATGTACATGTATGTTGACACACCTTCTGGCAACATCTGGGATAGTATTTGACTCAGAGTAACGGTCATAACCGTAGAGGAATACTTCAGTCGAAATAATGGTGGGTCCACACGGAATTAATGCAATATGTTCCCCTCTTATCAAGAATGCCTAAGGAATCCAAACAAGAATGAGTAAAATTCGAGAAGGCGGGGTAGTGAAATGGTGGTGATTTGTGTAACTTGGGACAACCAAGTGAGTCTCGGTGACGATCTTGGCTCTTAGCGTTGGAAGAAGTCGAATTTGGGTCCCAAAGACAGCTTTCCTTATTTGGGAAACTCAGATCGCATCTATTAGGAAACTTGTTACTGAAAATGTCTCCATCGTTTTTCTGATAGTGTGGGTGAGTGTTATTGGTCAGCGATTATGAAGATGAAATGACAAACGATCACTCGTGAAAATATTGATTTATTGATCCTCTTGTAAGAAAAAGGCTTAATGGTACACAGTATGTGAGCATTTCATGTAACACAGGGAATCCCGATTATAGTTCCTTCATTAACTAGTTCCAACTTGGTGGAGAGCTTTCAACTGAAACAAACAGAATTCTATCATTAAAGTTGTAGCTTTAAACGTCTACGAATATTCCAAAGATAGCAATGCACGTAATATTATTACCTTTTAAAATAAAGTTTTAACTCCTTAAACTGGCAATTAAAGACCAAAATGTTTCCTTCGAAACCTCTGAATCTTTCTGAAATAGTAACGTTTTTAAAACTCCAACTCAACGTACCCCACCTTAAGAATACCCGTTCGCTCGGCACGAAGCACAGCACTTCTTGCGGTGATGTTCATTGTAGCAGATTCTTGGAAGAACCTCACCAATGAAGACTGAGCAGCTTACCTCCATTTTCGAATATACCGAGTATATTTTTTCGCTTGGGTCGTCTTGGCAACCTGAAATGTGACTTAAACATAAATGTCTTCGAACACATACGGTAACAATGCTTTTTCCAAATTCACAAGGTAGGCCCTAAACATTCAGTTGTATTTAAACGGGTCTGTGGATTCGCTATGAATTGGTACCGCATTCTAGAAAACACTGTACGCGTTTGAACTTTATAAGCAACGCAGCAATGTGCAGCTGCGTAAAGCAATGGAATAATCCTTCCAATATGTGCGTGTGTGTGTGTGTGTGTGTGTGTGTGTGTCTATGCACGTATACATTATTAATGATTTCCTTTGTTTGTAAAATAATTGATTTGTGCAATGTTTAACTTTTGCGCGGCTACTTGCATTAACTCGATTTCTGAGCAGTAATGGTGTTATCTGTAGCAGATTTCTATACCCGTAATGATGTTATCTGTAGCACATTTTTATACCCGTAATGATGTTATCTGTAGCACATTTCTATACCCGTAATGATGTTATCTGTAGCACATTTCTATACCCGTAATGATGTTATCTGTAGCGCATTTCTATACCCGTAATGGTGTTATTTGTAGCACATTTCTATACCCGTAATGGTGTTATTTGTAGCACATTTCTATACCCGTAATGGTGCTATCTGTAGCACATTTCTATACCCGTAATGGTGTTATCTGTAGCACATATTTATACCCGTAATGATGTTATCTGTAGCACATTTCTATACCCGTAATGATGTTATCTGTAGCACATTTCTATACCCGTAATGGTGTTATTTGTAGCACATTTCTATACCCGTAATGGTGCTATCTGTAGCACATTTCTATACCCGTAATGGTGTTATCTGTAGCACATATTTATACCCGTAATGGTGTTATCTGTAGCACATTTCTATACCCGTAATGGTGTTATCTGCAGCACATTTTTATACCCGTAATGGTGTTATCTGTAGCACATTTTTATACCCGTAATGATGTTATCTGTAGCACATTTCTATACCCGTAATGATGTTATCTGTAGCACATTTCCATACCCGTAAAATAAAATAAGAAAACTGAAAATGTTACCCCCTCAAAGAATCCTTTCAAATATTTTGTGTTATCGACTTCGTACATTGCATTTTCCAATTTTCCCACTCTTGGCAGACCGTCACAGTTTTGAGTTTTCCAGCCATTCTGCAACACCATCAAGATGTCCTACTTTCTGAAACAAGGCGAACTTGACATGACGATCATATACTATTGAACATGTAACTGCCCACATGACATAGCGGTTCTTTCCCGGGATGCTTACTGAGATTTTGAGGAACTCAAAATTTGACTTAAATTAAACACGCAGGCGGGCGCTTTTGGATGTTACGTCTCCTGTTCGACAAAAACGTTGTTGGTATTTTTGTGTGTTACGCATTTCGCTCTTGTGTTTTGTCATAGAGCCATATGTTGTCAAAATTTATGCAAACAACCCGCTTTTCAATCCAAATGCCCCCGCTTTTCAATCCAAATGCCCTGTCTTTTCATTCTCAAATGTTGGCAACTGCGCAAGAGGTGTTCAGAATTACATTGTGTCTTAGTTGTTGTTGTTGTTGTTCTTGTTAATGTTATTGTAGCTGATGTTGTTGTTGTTGCTGTTGTTATTGATATTATTATTATCATTATTATTAGTCACTGCACTTTCACAAGTATCATTAAAATCGTAAAATTAGGTTCCAGTGCCTTGTTTACGGTAACACGTTATCGTTATTATTTCTGAAGGAATGATTTAATTTTTAAACTTCATGTAATGAGCTATTTACAGTAATTATCAAATGCATCGCAGTATATTACAGCTGTACACAATAGATATTGTCCATGTTTTATCGATCAGAAAAGCCTTTCTTCGTATTTCGGATAGTTAGTACACTGTAGCAGTAGATGGTTTATAATAACTTTTGTAAAAGCTACTGTATCAAGACTTTTTAATTAAAGTGAAATGTTTCAAGTGGGACCAATGGTCTACTTAATAAATAAAGATATATACATTTGAATGAAAGTCTGACTAAATTTTCAACAAAAAACTGTGAGGGATCCATATTTTTTGCCATTATCTGACTGAAATCCTTTGAATCGCGGAAATTATTTCACTGTTCCCAATTTTCCGCCTGCGCCGGTTCTTAGGCCCAATGTCAGTCTTCATTTTGGTGAAAATCGGTTACTGAAGCTTTGCCGACTGCCACCCCAGTATTTGCCCACCACCTATGGGGAGGTGTTGCTCGGTACAAAATTGACCACATGTCATCTAGGTGTTTTCTCCTCTTTGACCAGGTAAGGACAGAATGGAAATGAAGAATGCATTTTTTCACACCAAATTCCTTGAATGTAGCCATGTTCTCTTACTGTGATAAAAAGGACAAACTGACAGCTTATTAAATATTGATGGTGATTCGCGATGATATCTGTCGTCGAAAGGCAGCAAAATGATCGGGGAACTCCCTAAAATTTAAATTATCACCTTCCTTAGAGGCCTTGAACGCACAAAATGTCATTGTTCAGAGTAGTTCTCTGTCACTGAAACAGAAGTCATCCTGTTCACTGGGTATTTCTACGATCGATTTGTTCGTAAAGATTTTGAATATATGTTGATGTAAAAGCATTTTTCTTTAAGTTTTGACTTTCATAAAAAACGATTTGTAAAATGGTCGTCACTAATCCAATTTTTCTCCCACGAGGCAAAGCACGCTTCCTAATTTGGTATGGCAAGACGAAGGCGTAGCAAATTTCCCTGATATGGAATATGTGACCTTTGACTTTTGAACTAAACAAAACGTTAGCGACTTAAAGCAACAACCGGAACGCGAGACGTCGTTAAAATATCTTTGAAATAATTCCTGACTACAGTACTATCTCGTGAAGCCTAATACAGTGTAGCTAAGTTTCCCCTGTGAGGAAATTTCAAGAAAAAATCACGATTTTTGGGAAAACTCTGTGGTTACCACAAAGTTTCTAATCTCGCTCACAGTCAGTTGCTTAAGTTGCTCGACGTTAAAGGTCACATGTTCCATATAAAGGAAATGTGTGTTGACATACCAAATGAGGAGACGTGCTTAGTCTTGTGGAAAGAAAATAAATGAAGTGGCTAGCAGCTGACAGAGCGTTTTTTGAAGTTTGAAACTAAAAGGAAATGCTTCGATATCAACGGAAATTGAAAATCTTTACAAAATAAGCGTTAAAATACCTAATGAGCAGGTTCAATTCTGTTTCAGTGGCCTCTTTAAGAGGCGATTGACGTAAGTCCTAGCTGCTTTAAATTTGTTAAAATGTTATCACTATACATTATAAAATGCACTTGGAATTCTTTATGGAAAATCGCTTGCCTTACTACATTGCTGTTGTTCTCAGATTCGGAGGGCGATCGCATATCATAACCTGTCGTTAATAACCACCTTGTCAGTCAACTGTTTGTCGAATGATTGCGAGCGCATGAGCGCATTTATCTTAAGTTCGATTAAACTTAGAAACTCTGTGGTGACTACATAATATTTTCTCGTGCATATTTCAAAAATAATTAATTTTGTGATTTTTTTCTCACAGGGGAAATTGAATAACTTTGTGGTCGACTTTGCGAGATAATAATTTCGTAAGCGCTTGCGTTCCATGCCTATTTAAGACAAAACCTTGGAAGTCACGTACTATTTAAAAGGTATTCCAAGTAACTGTTTCGTTGGAAATATTTTGAAATTGTTATTTTCCTCAGTCCTCTTTTGGTAACATTCGAAAATAAACAAGGCTGACAACTGTGCTGAAAAGCAATGCTGAGATGTACCACGCAACAAACAAAAACGTACCGGCACCGTAATGTTGTTGAACAGCGGATTACATTTTTCGTCTGTCTTTTTAAAAAGCTCGTAACGTTTAGTTTGACATGTTGTCCAGTTGGTGCGTGCATAGGACGACCACTGCTGTAAATTGACTAATTTTTTCCGAGGCATGGGTATTTGTCTGAAAGCATACCTCCAGATTATCGTTTGACGATTTCACCATGAACAGAAATGACAGAAACGAAAACGAAGCATTGAAATTGTGCTTGACTTGTTATCCACAACACTCCGGAAACTCACAGTGCACATTCTCGTGACTAGTCTCGTGGAATCTCGGGTGCTATCTAGAATGCATGGGCCACGCGCGAAAACACTGCCGTTATAGAGTTCTTTGTGCCAACAAGTAAATGGTCCTAAATTTTGTCAAGCACATTTTTACAAAACAACCTATCTAAATGTTTGTTAATCAGAAGAAACGCATGTAATTCCTAAATACAAAGACTTTGGTGCTATAGCCCCATTGCAGGCTGTTTATCCAAATGATGCGCGGATTATGAACTATTGACCCATTAATGACATCATTCCAATTCGCTACTAGTGTTGGCTCCACAGCACGTCTGCATCAACTCACCTGTGACTGGCTTAGGTGGCACAGGGTTTTTGCACGAAAAACAACAGTCGCTTTTCACCCGGGGCTTTTCGCACTCGTTTATTTTCTGTGCAGTTTTCGGACAGTTGACAACCTTGTTCACGCATGGAAAAGCTATTGAATAAATGAGTAACAATGATATAACAAGACACGCACTAAGATGATTATACAGATTATAGGCCCTACTTCACTTCAGCAGTCAACACAATGTATTCATTACCTTACTTCCATATACCCGTGGGTTCTGTTGGATTTTGATCGGCTCACGGTCTCGACATAAACTCTAACGACATTATAATGAGTTTTTGGACAGAAACCCAAAATTGTGTTTTCGGCGCAAAAACTACATAGTCAAATACATTGTTCAGTTTCGACATAAAACTTTTCGCAATTACTTGCCTAATAGTGATTTCACTCACCCAGGCTTATATGAAACAATCTCAAAACGCTTGCCTTGGCGAAATCTCAAATCCAAACCAGTCATGACAATAGAGTATGGGCGGATCTCGTCTGGCTAGCCCAGCTACTGGATTTGAGTTTAATTCATAACCGTTGTCTAGAGGTTGATGTGTCTTTGATACTGAATAAGGGGTCATATAAAGACATTTTTTTAATTTGGCCTGTTATTGGAACGCAGAGCCGAGTGTACGAGACCGGCTATTTTTTCAATGAGTCACTCAGGCGTTTCGCAACCACTGCAGACAAGAGACTTTGCTGCTCATGACATCAACGACAACAAAGTTGCCGGTGATGACAAAAGCATTTTGGATATAAATAGTGTAGTCTGCGACGCAATGGAAACAAAGCAAAAACATTGAAAATATTGGACTTTAATTGAAGAGCAACCATCGGAAAATCTCGTGTTTCTCCAGAAGGATAGCAGCTTACAAGGGAGCTGTAGTAAAAATAATGCAGCAGTTAACCGGTTCTAACATACCAATAAAAATCACATTTTCTCCGAGTTGTGCACCAAATAAAAGCTCATTCATAAAAAGATTGATAACCTGACAGCAATCGCTGATCGGCTGACATGTCAAAGACGCGGCTGGTGGGGCTTCGACTGCTTACCACACACTGCAGTACCATATTTTTAAAAGTTTACATCGTATTATGTCATTGTATCAGCCGGTCTTTTTACATTTAACAGTGATATGTATTTATTGAAGGATACACAGAACATACAAAGAAATAATAACAAACCCAGAAACCGCGAAGCATTATATCTGGGTTGTAAACAATTCATAAATAAAACTTATATACATAGAGGTATATACAATTAAGTAGTATCTAAAATAAGTATCCAATACTTAGATATGCTATTACAGATATATAAAAACAAAATATGTACAGATTCATGTAGGGAAATCAGATGCAACAATATTGATAAACGGTACATAAACATTTGCTAACGTTACTTAGGAGGAATTCGTTGAGAACGAAGTCAAGGTTAGCCGTTCTTGTGTGCCATAGGCTTGCCATGCCATTTTGTACGGCTTCTGGATGTCGGAACGTTTCGAAAAAGGCGTCTTCAAAGGGGAGGAACCGTACAATCGGTTGTTTAGCCTTGGTAAAAAACTGTACTAAATACACAACTTTGTGTCGATTAGGGTAAAATGGACAAGCAAAATCTGACTCAAATAAGTGTCATTGAAACTAATCTCTTCCTTGAGTTAACTAACTTATTTACCGATATGCCAAATTTCAGAGCGATAGGTCAATCACAGAACTGCAAGTGGTAGATAAACATAAAGCCCGTTAATATAAAGCACTCTTACATCCGCACGTAAATCTACACCATACGCACCATACACCCTGGTGTAAATTTGTTTATGGTTCGTAATTATGGATATATTAGGAATGTTCGATGCAGTGGCGGCAAAACAGATTTACTTATGAGCATTTCAAACACGAAGGCTGGATTGAGAACTGTCAAATGGTGGATCCCGTTATAAAGTCTACATGTACGGGTCTGTTCATTATGACAAATATTCCTCGAAAGTATTGCAAACCGATAAAAAATTCGCAAGTAACCTGCAGTTTAAAGTCGATTAGACGAAAAATGCGATCTGTAGCACGAACATAGAGACTCTCAAGTTCATGACGTGAGCAAAACCTATTGGGAATTTCGTCAAAACCACGAGTCTTTCCAAAGGATTTTTACGAAATCTCCAAGAGTTAGAATCTAACAAACAGTCTTTGAAGTTGTAATATTAAAACTTAAACTATGTTGATAGATAACAGTCAGCAAAGGCTTTCCCGCGCTTGAGCACTGAATTGGCCTTAAAGGCACTATTTCCGCTTCTTTCTTGTTAAAAACTTCATGAAACGGATCTTTACGCAAACACTTTTATTCGAAACCTAAGCCCAAATAATAGCCTTTGCTAAGGGTTCACTTTATGGGTTAGGAACTGTACAAAAGGGTTCACTTTATGGGTTAGGAACTGTACAAAAGAGTTCAGTTTATGGGTTAGGAACTGTACAAAAGGTTTCACTTCATGGGTTAGGAACTGTACACAAGGGTTCACTTTATGGGTTACGAACTGTACAAAAGGGTTCACTTTATGGGTTAGGAACGGTACAAAAAGGTTCACTTTATGGGTTAGGAACTGTACAAAGGGTTCACTTTCGCAACAGGACTCTACAGAAGGGTTCACATTCTATTTTAGATTTTTTTGTTTAAACAATTAAAGTCCGACGTGTTGTTTCAATAGATAAACCTTCTGTGGGTTGCATTACTGGAACAAATCTCTGCGGAAGGGTATTTTTTGTAAAAGTCCCAACAAATGGGTCCCTTTCAATTGGACTAACTCTTTAAAGGATCCGTATTTACCGCTCTGATAATGTAAATGTGTCGGTATGTTAATTTCTCTGCTGCACGTCCTGTCAAAAAAGTGGAGTACCCTCCTGGGTCTAAATACACATAGTAACAAATTACTGAATGGCCCTGGGTTCCGCGACACCTACACACCCAAACTACAAATCAAACGACGTCACGACCCGGACTGGCATATCCGAGGAAGTTCGAGAGGGCAGTTGACTCGTCAAACAAAGGGTGTCTTTCAGCCCTGAACACTCAGTGGTATCTAGCCAACTATCAAGCTGTATGAAGACTATCGTCAAAATAAATACATGTAGTATATTTAGTGTTCAGTGGTACCTAGCTGTATTTTGGCGAGTCTTCAAACATCTAGCTGGCTACAAGATCTGCTGTGCACACTTCGACGGTTCGTGTTACTGTTCCGGCCCGAAATCGAATTCCCGATACGGACGACCCATATCCTAATAAATGTTTGATTGAATTTAAGTGGTAGTACACGAGAGCACAAGCCATCCAGAGGCAAGGTGGGAGCAGCCGATGTTCACAATATTTGACACATGGAATCTATAAGCAGTGATAAAACATTTCCCCAAAATATTACATTCTTCCAAAGTTATGGGCTCAAACACATTTTACGACTTTGCAGTCATGTTTTCACGCTGTAAATGCTGTCCAAATTTAACCGTTTATATTTTTCCTTGAATGAAAGCTATTAAACTCTTATTCACATGACATTGTAAAGTGATGCCAGTGACACAGATGTCTTGAAGAAAATGATACAGATTTACTACGGTAACCCTCTTTTAGTACAGTAGTTTTACTACATTCCCCACCCTTACAATTTATACCATTTTGAGGTTATGTTTAACACATTGCTATACCAAATTTGCGCGCACTGCTATGAGAATGAAACGTGGCCAAAATGTTGACAAAAATGTTACTTTCATTTAATAAAATACAAACTTCGTCAACCATTTTGGGTATTTCTTCACACATATTCCAATCAGATTTTCTGTTGATTAAATATTTAGGCAATACATTACAATATTTAGGCAATACATTACAATATCAAATGAATGATAAGTTTAGTGGCATGACCACAATTTGTTTGTACGACATGAAACAAAAGGCCGCAGAAGTCTTGTTTTCCTGACGAAATACCGGGTTTTCAGTTTTCTGAAAACATTCGAACCACAAGACAAACTCCACCAGTGGCCATGGCAACTCGTCGCATGTGTATTGCCCATCGGTCGTATGATTGTTTTCCTTCGTTGTGTCATTGTTGGATACAACAACACAGGTCACATGGATATAGAACCTTGGGTGCAAATCAGGCCGTTGCCGATAAATGCTTGCCATTATCTTTATTATAACAACAGGAAAAATGAATATACTACACCATTGTTCTCTATACAACCGGGTTTCTCGTAGATGACCACAGAAGAGGAATCCCAAACTATCCACAAACACTTATCACGCACCTCAGTAACTCTTACCGCGCACATGAATCCTTCCCATGGAACCTAAACACCAAATTTTCATATCCATGTATCGTGTAGGTATTGGTCATAGTTTGGGTTCAGATTCCATTGTATTTAGATTCCCATCCCCAACCCTAAATATGCAGTAAAAGTTCTAGACAACAATGCAGGTTTAGGGATTTATTATCTTTTTAATGAAGAACAAAACTCAAATTTTGCACTGGTTTTTCAAAAGTACTTACTTAATAGAAGATCACACACCTAAAGTAACACAATGTTTGACAATTTTAATCCTTTTCTCATTTGAAAGTTATCTACCCCACAGAGAACTCACCTCAGTTGAAACTATTCCTTGTGATGTTTTCATAATACAATACAAGGACATCTGTACAGTCAAAAGTGCAAATGTTATGACTCCAATAAACAAATACCTTCTAGACTTTTTCAACTATCCAATTGATACAGGACAGAGTCAACCACACAAAACCCATAAAGTCAGGGAATAACACTTAAGGTGATGTAGTCTCACTACGAAACTGAAAGGATTTGACAATGTCGCTGGAAACTCTCTAAATTTCTTCTTCTTTACAAACTTGAGATGGCTGTTTGTACTGAGAATTATGTACCACATGTTATTATTAACAAATGACCACCACAAAAAAAACATGTATACATTTACCAAAATTTAGAAAGATTCGACAAGGAGTAGCTTACAACTGAAAATCTCAAATAACGAAATAACTGTAAGTCGTAGAGAAAAGCAATTTCGATAGCCTGTTATGATCTATCCACAGAAGAAAAAAAAAACAGAAAAAAGCTCCAGAAACAACGCGGACTTGACAATGCAAAACTGAAATATGGCCGCCACAGCGATATCATGCAACCAAAAACATAGAAGTTGAGCTATTCACAAGACACATGCAACCTGTAGCGTGTTAACAAAAAACATACTAGGCAAATTTTGTTTACAAAGCAACGAACTTGGAGAAATTTCGTTTCACCACGTTATAATTATATTGCCTCCTCAAAAATCGTAACCAGTGAGAGAATAATTCTACTTTCCCGCAGCCCATTTTGTAAAGCGAGCGTACAATGTACCTGGCCATTATGGCTAAAAAGCGTGCATGTCTGGTTCTGGTCTGCAGGGTAGGTAGTACTGGTACAGAAGGTTTATCCGGAGTCTTTAACCAACATGCCCCGTCTTCCTGGCAGCATGTGTGTTTTTTTCGGCGTGCCCTTTTCCTGGACTGGTTGCCTTCAATGGCTGATGGGCCCAGACTACCCAGTTTATCATATCCGATTTGTGCTTCTATTAGGTGACAGGAACAATGTTTTTACAGGGAAAGGGAGCTGGCGTTCGTGTCACGAAAATGGAGTGGGATAACGTATTGACCGCCTCTCATATTTGTTCCACTAGGCACCAGAATCAGGAACATCCGATCCACAGACAATCCACGTTGGTCAGTAACTGCACTGGTGTCATCTCTGAAATAAAACTCAAGGAGACGGATTACATCATTAGATTCAAAGCTTCTTGATGTTCTCTCTGGACTGTTATGTGACAACGGGATACAGTATTAGACATTGATGCAGATCAGGTTTATTAATAGCGGATCCATGCCGTAACAACACTGCAAAGGTGCTGTGTTGTTGCATGGTTACGACACGTAATTGTTTATGTGCACCGGGCAGTTGCTACCAACAAGCAAGTCTATGGTGAGATTGGGGTGATATATGTGAGTCAATTTAAACACTTCAGACATACCTGGAGTCTTGCACAAAATGTTTGACTGGGTAATATGTCAATGATCTATTTCTACGGCACACTTAAGTATAAGTCTTCGGTAGTCTCTTTGTTCCAGTCGGAGACACAGTGTTCTTCCACGGCCCTGGCGTCGATTAACGGACTTCCGTGCATAGTGCTCAGGTGCAATGCTAATGGGGTCGATGACACATTCAGTCGCTCAAATATTCTTTTGTACAAACACAAGGTAATTATTGGTTTGCGACGTAACGTTGAATGAACATCACCAAATCGCTGGATATGGAATTGCTCACGAGCTACGCAACTCAGCTACCCTGTCATTCCATTTGTTTTGCACATACACAAAAAATTCCGTACCACTGTTTGCATGTTTAGATTATGATCCACCAATAATGGCTTGGCGGCATTTTTGTAGGAAACAGCACAGTAGTTTCAAGCCTTGCCCATCGTCTTGCTTGATCGTGGGCCACGTCGTTAGCCGTTCAATGCACGCGGCAACTGTACATGTACGATAATGGTCACAATACACTTCCTGACGTAGTTGCCTCACAGTGACATAACCTGTGTGAGATTCTATACATAGACAAGCACCGATAACATTTTTTGGGTTCAGCTGTTAAGTGATAGGCCTAGTAATAGAGCAGATCAGAATAAGAAGTTACTTTACTTGAAATTCCAATCCTCAAACAATGTTATGAAAACTTGACGCTCCTACTCGTCTCCACAGAAGGTGGGCACCTCGGTGTTTGGTAACGCTAGTGAAGACACCAGTCGTATACAGGTAGTAAGTACGTTATGATGTCGAATATCAGATCTATTCTCAAACTGATTTGAAACGTCAGAAGGGAGAAACACCGGTACCGATGGATTCAGATTATGGCACCTATTATATGAGCAATACACAGGATCTGGTTGTGCACCCGGATGAAAGGTGACACCATGTGCTGCAGGAATACGTGCACGTGTAGGAGGAGGAGCGCCTAAACACTACTGGCCTGCATTGGTGCTGGCGTGGCTATATGGCTGGTAGAAGTAGTTGGCGCTCTCTTCAAAGACGGAAGTCTGACAGGTGGCGTAATAATAGCCACAGCCGATGAAATAGTGGTTAATGGCGCTGTCATTTGACACCCACAAGGTATCGCTGATATCAAAGTAGAATGTGTACTAAATGGCAACAACACCGGCGAAATGTGGGAACCAGTGGTCGTGGGCAGTGGCAATTAGTGGACAGCAAGTGGCGCAGACAAACGTTGGCACGATCAGCTGCATAGAGTTGAAGGTTTTTGACCTTAGATCATAATATCGTGTTCGACAGGTGGCGCTGACGTTGGTGTGAAATAGGTGGCTTGTAACGCAGTGTCAATGACGGGTTGACATCGTGCAGCACGGTTGTTAGTGAATCGTGAACAGCAAGTGGCATATGCGTCGACAATTGAAAGGGTGATGACGCCGTTCGAAACATATGTTTTTTACCGAAACTAGTGCCCTGTTCGTTCGTAACTATTTGTCTAGTTTCTATTGCTTAATTTCTGTCGTTAACTATAGCTGCTTGGCTCTAGATTCCTGAAAAAACTGTTCCTGCTTAATTTTGAATTCGTCTTTTGAAGCTTAACCACAACTTAATAGTTCTGCTTTTTAGCACAGTTTGACATCGATGCTGAAGATTTGGAGACTCTAAGACAGGAAATCATATTTGGTTTATTCGGTATTCCCTGCCTCAGCCATTTCCAATAACAATTAATGTGCGATAATATAACGCTTCAGGTTCCTCTAACAGTTTTATTACGGTTATCTACAAGCGATAAATAAAACAGTCAGCCAACAGAACCAAGCAATATTCTCACACGTTACTCAATTGGCTAAAGAAGGGGCTTAAATCTGAAATCGAAACCACAAAAACTAGTCGTTACAGGTTAATAATGAAACAGGTATACAATCCAGCAGACCTCCATTAATAGACTCCGGTGACCTAAAGCCGTGAATATAAGCATAAAAAGCAGCTGATTGTCATACTACCCAATGTCCGTTAGCAGCTGCTCATGTGATGTCATAGACATATATCAGCCTTCACAAATATACGTTTTTTTCTAGTCTTAACCCGTGTTTGTCTCCGTAAGCAGAGTTTTGAAACGGTCGCTCACATCGCCAGCCATTTCGAATGAGGCCTTAAAGTCGTGACCGTTAGGATTAGACGGAAATGTGGGACATGGGGTCACACAAATCAACTACAGTGCTCACAGTTACTCTAGAAGTCATAAAAACGTATTACATGTACATTGTTTATTAATTCAGCTTCAATTGAAATAAATTGTTATGTGTTTTGCAACCAACTCCGATGTGCACAGATGTTTTCAATGAGGAACGCTATGAACCTATCGTCTATTATCTCTCTGTATTTTATTGCTTTGGCTTTAAAACTTGATCGACCCCAAGAAATTTTGATACATTGTTGAAGCTGGCCCTGGAGCGTGTGTTTGAACGATGTATAGTTTCGAAAATATATTCTGGAAATGCACAAAAAGTGGATTAGTGAGCCTATCACATAACTCAAAAGTAACACCTAGCAAACACCTGAGAACGGTGTACCGATATAACTTGCCTGCATTTTGAGAACCAGTTGTCTCCACTGAACAAACGGTATCAAAGTGGTTCTCAAAAATTGGCATGTTAAATACAGTGTAGGACTATTTCTGGGGATGTTGTAATTAATCCAATGTAATCAGAGCTTTGAAGTGATGTTTGTACCTGACCTTATGTCCTCGCATTGTATCACTTTTAAGTCTTCTTCAAATACTTTCCAATTAAAAACATTCACGCATATTAGTTATCCCCTTTTTCTCCATTTCCTGTTAAGTGGTCACGGTGTCCTCTTCAACAAATGTTTTTCAGTGGGAGGATACTCTTGCTTTGAGCACTCTGCGTTGTTTCCCTTTGACAATTCCACTGGCTGAAAAAAGGCATACAATTTATAACCCATGACACATTCCCGACTTGCAGGTGTGTAATGCATGTTGAAAATCCTCTTCATTTTACAGAAGAAAAAATATAAATTAAAGCATATACGACATGTCACTTGTACCATCACTGATTAGAGAATAGGTAAATCTTTTTAATGGCAGCCTCGGTTTTTAAATTTGATGACCTGGTGACTTTTGCTTAGTCGCATTTGGCGAGGTAAAGTTACACATGTACATGCACTGTATGCTAATGGTTCAATGAGAGGGAGTGGCATTGGTTGGAGATATGTCAGGATAAATAAATTTTATTTCTATTTGTCGGACAGGACAAGTTTCACAAAACATTAATATCGAAATGTGAAAGATTCACCACTACCACAAAATGAGTGTAGGTGTAAATACTGAAGTTAATAGGGACCCATAGGCGGATTCAGGGGGGAGGCATAGGGCCCGCCCCCCCACCCTTGGCTGCCGCAAGAGAGATGAAATTAAAGCAGCAAGAGCGTAGGGAAATGTTGAGTGGATTAATTAACCCCAGTAATTAAAATTATACGGCTGGAACAAGATTTAGTGTATTGGGGGGGGGGGTCCAAGATCCAATTCCAAGTGCCAAATTCGGTACACGGTGCAATCGTAACGGAACTATGGCTACATGTATGTACAGGCTCTCTCGCGATATCCCAGGCGACCGGCAGTGGCGCTGCGCACTACGACTCCGTTTCCGAAGTCTTCTTCACAGTGCAATAAAGAAAATTACTGCATTTTTTAAAGGAAATGGAATCTGAGTGACGATGAAAAAACAGAAGCTGTTGGTAAGATGTGAATTTTAATCGAAGCCTTAATGAATCACTCAGAAACTCATAATTCGTTCTTTGTCAAACCTTAACTTAAGACGATTTCCAAAGCAATGCGTCATTAATGCCAACACAGAAACGGATTTGGTCTTTTGGTAATTGAAGACTATTTTAAATACAACAAATTTGTTACGAACTGATTGCATAAAATATAAAACGTGTAATAGGCATTACAAAAAGAAGTAGGTTTCGCGTGCAAACGCTGTGGACCATAAACAAATAGGTCTCTTAGTATCACATTACGAGTAGAATCGTGGTGGTTTAGTGTAAAGCACGCGCGCTCTATCCTCTAGGTCCGGAGTTCGAGTCACTGGTTGTTGCAGTTTTTCAAGTTTGACACGTTCTCCGTGATTTTTTTGATCTGGATAATACTTCAGGAATCAAGGAAAATGGTTGATTTTTAGAAGAAAAACAGAAATTTTTTCCTGGGCCGGAGGGGGGGGCAAACCCCCCTCCCGACCACCCCCATCCGGTGCTATGCGCATCCACAATCGTGCTTGGCGCAAATGTTTACAGACAAAATGTTGGGCCCCCGCTTGTGATATCCTAGATCCACCACTGGGACCACAAAACCTTTTCAATACCCAAAGAATATGGTACGCGATCAAATCTCACAAGAAAAAAATGCGGATTCCCAGCTGTTGCAAATCATAATTAATACATACATGTACAACCTCACCACACATTCTGCTTCAAAATAACCGTGATCGCTTACAATGAGTAATTTTAATGTAATGGTTTCATCACTTTTGAACTTAATTATTGGAGCCGATGAAAATCTATTAGGCGTTGATCACACAAGGCAATTACATCGTCCTGAATGCTGAGGAAGTTATGCGAAATCACGCCTGTCCACAGCAAATTGTCCAAGGAACACGAATCTTAAAAGTTCACCCTGATATCTTCCGAAGCTATTTTGCAAGTGTCTCGTGCCAGGTCTCGCGCTTCGCTCAGCCTCGTGCTAGTCCTTGCCTAACTGCTGAAACTGTTTGTGGTTATCGCTCGATGAAAAAGTTAACGGTGACTAAAATGTGGAGTTCTTCGAATTGTTCGAATTCTTCGCCAAAGCCATATTAATTCCCTCCATGAAAGATATGCACAGAACCAGAAAGGATCGCTGAAGAAAGTAAGCGCTTTTTAAGTGATAATTTTAAGTGTGCATAACGTGAAATGAACGCGATAGAAACCCAGGGATTACAGGGAATATAGACTTGAGACGCTTTTATGAGTGATTTCAATAGCTTATTACCCACTGGGCTGCGGGAGCAATAAACATGTTAATTACGCCAGGTGTGGCAATGGAACTACTTTAAAGTGAATGGTGAGATACCTCGAACGTCAACACAACATTCATATATAAAACTTTTTGGCGGTACTAAGTTTATACAATGCAGCAGTATTTTGGACAAGTCCGTTTAGTTAACCCAATCTATACAGAACTAGAAGGTTCAGGAAAAGCGCAATGGAGTCACATAATAATGTACATGTTGTTTATAACGTTCGATCGCTCCAATATACTCTTTCTACATTTCGTTTTTACCGAACACTGACACCATAGACTATAATCTATGCTGACACAGAACTTGTACCACATGCTATTTTGTTTATGGTGTAACCACCAAATATCTATGTCGCGGTCGAACCGCCGATCAGCACTGATAATTCTCATGGAAAATAGATGGAATTTTGAAGCAAAAATTTTGGTTAATTTTCAATAATTTTAGTGTCATTTTTCGTCCAACTTCCTTGCGGATTTTTGCTATGACTTCCGTCAAAAATCATTAACTCTTGTCATGAGATTAGCGTCGATGTTTATCGGAATTTTCGCTTTACGACAAAAATATATGTCGCTCTTATTTTGAAACGACAAAAACGACGAAACTTTACAGTTCGCATGTGCTTACGACAACCACGAGAACGGATTACTTAGAATACTGCGCAAATTAGACCGTTGGGGATTCATAAATTCGTGAAAATTGTTAATTTCTCAGGAATTTTAACTCAGGTTTACTGATATTCCACGATAATTTCTGTGTAAATTAAATTCTTAACAGATGCAAAATTCAAAACAAAGGAAACCGCTTTACCGCGTAGTAATAATAAACGTTACTTCAAACACGGCTGATCTGACCGAAGCAACTCAGTTAAAACTTCACCGATATTTAGGGAGAGAGCACGTACGGAGGTAAAAAATTTATGAAGATTTCAAATTTTCTATTAGTTTAAATTCATTAGAAGAGCGAAAAAGTAGGCAACTCTTATCTTAACGCCATCAGCTCGTGTGTATTAGAGTGAAAGTGCATGTTACCGGCGCCAAATAAAAGCAATTGGAATTTCGACCAACCCGAAAATTAGGGGCGCATTTTTGTGCTGGTCTTTCACTACCAAAACTCGTAATGAAATGCAGTGTTGACGAGATGGAAACCTTTTGGTGGTAAAGCAGATTTCTCCCACCACCCGTTAAAAATACACCGGACGAAATAAGTTCAGAAATCGAACGCAAGCCAGCCTAGAGCTACGTGTTGCCTAGGGGGCTACTTGCAAGGGAGTGATCTTGTGGGATACAACCAATACTACTGGAAAGGCTACGGTTTACATGCAATTCAACTTATTTTGACTCATGACAATACTTAAAAATACACACTATTTATTTGATTTTATCCTATCACTGTCTACTTTAGTACTTACTCTAACCGCTTGAGCTTTGGATAGAGGAAGTTGTCGAATTTCACTTGCGTCCACCTCTCTTTCGAGTTGTGTGTCCAGTCCAGTCGGTAAACATAACGAAACGGTGCTTGCACGATCAGCCATGGTCGGCGTCTGCCCTGTGGCCACACACTTTCACAGCTTGACACTTGTCACCTATTTGAAAAAATCCGCCATCGCATAGGATAGGACTTCCTGCTCAGACATCACGGGAACTACATGTGCGGCTGAAACACGTGGGAATGTTTACTTCGGAAAACGACGAATGTATACCTAAGCCTAAAACAAGGTCTCAGTTGCTATTCGATAAAACGTTTTTTCTGACCCAAGAAGAAATTTAAAATTCTAAAATGCATATATTTTGTGAAAAATGCGGTTAAGCAGGTATATTTTTAAATAAACGTTATTTTTCTGCCAATTGTCGACAGGGTCGTATTTGTAGGGCATAAAGAGGAGTCATTAAAGGATTATATATGTGAACAAGCAGCCCAAACAGCTAGACTGAATTCAACGGGCTATTGTGTTCGTTGATCACCCGACGGTCAATTTTTACCTGGGAAGGGTCTGTAATCGATGGTCTGAGCAATTACTGTGGACTAGGTGCCCTACCTTTGACACCGTAAGGTGCCAGGCATGACCCAGTCCAGTGGAACTCAAAGTAAATCTATGGGGCCCGACATCGTCATTGCGGCGAACCGAAGATTTTGTCCAGAAGATTAGACTGAACATCTAAACTACATGGCCAGGAACTCTGAAGAAGGACAATGTAGCTGATGCTTCAGTCGTCCTCAACAAGGTTATTTTAGAACGCTTGTGCTCAACTCGTCACTGGTTTCCTTTTCGTGCAATGTTCAAGCTGAAGTGAGCTAGCTATCGTGAATAACTAGTCATTTCTACTCGACAAAGTTGTCCGTAGCTCACGTTGTTTGGAAGTGGAAACCTCCAACAAGCCACCGAAGACGCCAATGAACTCTTCAAGTCGTGTTCCCACAACGCGTTGGGGAGGCTGCTTCTTCACTCTTTTCCGAAAGAGATGCGATAACTGATTTGTGGAGATTTGCACTTTATTGGAAATCCTTAGTGAGCATATCTCAAGACCAGTGCGTTCTCAAGCTTCTTGGACAAGTAGATTCTGGTTCAAGTACGTGGCTTATTTGACTGAGCTTTTTAATCGTCCGCAACACATAGTGAATGCAATTTACAAAACGTTTCGAACCGTGCATTCTTACAGCGCTACATGTTAAGTCCATTCAAGTTTCGTGTTGGGTTGGCCTCAAATCAGAACGTAAGTGGATTGAAGTGAAATCGTTTTTCTAGAGCAATTCCTACCAGCTCAGGGATACAAACATATAGATTGAAGGAAAAATGCTTACACCCCCTTGTTTCAATATTTACAAGAGAGAACGAGACAAGGAGCAATGATCTAACGAAACATCATTTTCTCGGTAGTCTTTTACGAACCCTGATGACCGTAGAACACAACCCCTTTACATGTACCATGAAGTTAGAGACGACCTTTCACCGTTCACTGTTGGAACACTAATAATTTTAGAAATACGAATCACCAGTTAAGAACACTACAAAAAATTATATTTTGGCAATGTATATATACATACTTATTCAAAAAGAAAGTGTTTTTAATCGGCTAATGTGGTGCTTGAACAAACCTTGGTACGCATGCACTCTTTCATGCTGTTCAAGCCTCGTTTCAGAGAGAAATCTAATTTATATTTAAGAGCAGCTACCTTTGTTTAGCATGAATCATTATCAACGTGAAATCCTAAATGGCCATTCACGGGCTCATTGTCAACAATACGTCGTCACCTCGTTCAAATTTTGATAGTCAGATTTCACAGATTCGCATAATTTTCTGAAATGATCCAGTAACTTAGCAACATGTATAGGTCGCTTTCTATGAAACCAAATAAAAAATGGAACGTGCAACGCATTCTATGAAGTTTAAGTCTGTTTGATGTCTGTCTGGAGGTGATCAAGTCATCTAACCACCCATCTGAATGTTGATGAACTGGCATTATGGGACAGTGCCTTAAAACACCAAGAACCCTTGCTACGAGCCCAGAGAAAGAGATAATTAATAATCGATGATTTGTATCCGACATATTCGGTGGAAACGTTTTAGACAATTATGAACACTGAAGAGCTTGATTGTTCTTATGAGTATTTAATGTTCAACTTTGACAATCTACCACAAATGCCCTCCTGTGACAGTGTTTATCCCTACTTACCCTGTATAATCTCTATCCGAGTGAGACCAGACACCCCAAATGCTGCGGCACCGGCAAAAAACCACAGAAATAATGTCTCCATCGCCCGCTGTTTGATCTGAGGTAAAGAAGGGTCGTTAGCATGCAGTGTCGAGCTGGTTTGGAGTTCGTTTTATATGCTGTTCAAATTTGGTTTCGTCACACAAAACACGTCGACATTGGGTATTTCTTTATGTCAATCAAGATCGTAAGTTCAGCCAGTCATGGCGCCGGAACATGTTAATACAACGACAACCTCCATTTTGTACAACAAGTATTGGTAAATCGGCGCCATTTTTATATTTGCAAAGATCTAGGGGAAAAAATTTAAAGTTCGGAGAATGCACACCAACAATCCAGTAAATGAAACTAGGATAATTTGAGGGACCAAAACGACACTCGTGTTCGGTTATGGATCTTAACTATCACTTGCAAACTTAGTTACGTCGGTCTATAAGTGCTAAGAAAAAACGAAAACTATGAAATCTGTAATTCGGATTACTAATTTGTTATTACAGGTTGTCAATCTGTAATAAGTTGTAAGTCTGTTCATATGGATTGCCAAGCTGCTTTTATTAAGCATTGTGATCTTCCAACACGCGCACACGTATGATGGGCGAATAGGTCACGCAAGCGGTCGACAAAAGTTCTAGTCAGGGTCTCGAACTGCTGTGGTCCGCTCCTCATTTCCCCTATCCTACTTAACCCATGTTCCCTTCTTCCGTGTGTTCTCCGGCACTAACACGCATTTTGTTGGTTATTTCTAAGGTCACCCTCGTGCATTCCAACGTTCTTAGGACTGAGAACAGGCACCGGTGTATGGTACACTCATCAGATGGTAAGCATTTTTACATTTTCTTGGTGCAAACTGGCAACAAACTGGGGACCTTTAAATTATCAGTAGTCCATCTACGACACCACTGCTGACTGCCTTGGGTGTACCATACACCACGCTTGCCCTATTCGAAGAATCCTGTCAAAGATGGTGATGGTCGGAGACATAATGGTTGGTGCAAATAGTCCAATAGATCTTAACAATGATGTTACCACATAACCACCTTAAAGCGGTTTTAGGAAACCAACTGAGCTTCAGGAGAGGCTTCTTCTTTAGTCACTGTAACAGTATACTTGGTAAATCCAGACAAATACCTTTCGTATGATGTTGGTCAGTGTTTTTTGCAAGCTACAGTAGGTTGTGAATGTTAAATGTTTTGTCCTGAATGTAATGCTGACAACCTGTTAGTGCAGAACCTAGCGCTAGTGCGGTTCTTTGTTTTTTTAAATACCGATAGCTGGAGCAATAATGTTTTACTCTGGGTAAACATAGCCTGATTCTCTATAACTGGTGTATTCCTTGCGCCCGTCTAATATATTAGCCGACGAGCAACCGAAGCGGCCCCCGAGGGGTATACGTGAAATTACAGGTTACGTGACCACATAGTCTTAGATGAAAATTCTTGTTGTCATGAAAAATGGCGTATTCATGTAGCATGAAAGCTATCATTACAAGTGCATAGATAACAAAAACATTACACTCCTCAAGTAGGGAGGTAGGCTAGCTAAGCAGGGGCCGTGAAAATATATGTATCATCCCTTGTGACAATGGTCCTGAACTCAAAGTAATGCATCGAACTTTTGTCGCAGTTTGTCTCAAAATTTAAATTTTGATGCGGCTGTAACGATGACATGCTCCTGTTTTTGGATAGATTTGACGTATCTTGTGCCATCTAGTTTCCATTTTTACCGTTTTGTTATATGTTTCTTGCGTCTGCCCCTCTATCAACCAAATCTCTTTAACTAGGGTGGTTGTTAGTGTGAAGTGGACGGTTGGCGATGATTTTTCGACTTGAACTACTGTGACGCGTCCTAGTGGCAATTTTCGGAGTTTGGCCAAATACACGAGACGACCTTACAATAAAGTACTAATAACTGTGTGTAAGCGGTGAACTCATTTTTTCTTTCAATTTTCGTCTGAAAGCGAAAGCATGCGAAATTAAAACCTTTTTATGACGATATTCTGACAAATTTGGACAACTCAATCCTAAAATATTTAGTCAAGTTCCCATAGTTAAAAAGTGTTGTGTAACAATTTCAATTAAACATTAAATTAAATCATTATTTTACCAAGCCAAACATGTACAACAGAGGCCCAATATTTCGTGTTGCCTTTTTAGATAACTTAATTCTTAAAGGAGATATACATGTATCAAGAGAAATTATGACGTGAAGGATTCTTCTTTCTCATCATTTTATTCGTTTCCGACGTCACCTTGAGGAAAGTCACACGTGAAAGTGATAGAAAATTTGTTAGTAGTAATGCCATTTTATTTCATTTATTAAATTATTCAATTCACGGCATAAACACGTTTTTACAAAAGCTTTATGTAAAACCAAATAATTCTATGCGTGTTTCAATTACTACCAATAAACCCGCATTTGACAACATTTACACAATTTCAATCTACAACAGATTTTATTCAAACATAGCGACCAATGTCCGTTCTCTGTTGGGTGTAAAATTTTCAGAATTTTACAGCTGCTTCTGTTTAAAACGTTTCCGGGATTCCTTACGCAATTCACAGATTAAGTGTTTTACATTGCTTATTGAATCGTATGCAGATCACTTTTGAGAATGCTGCTTTGACAAACTTAATGAAGTCTTTAATATTATACCCATTCTCAATTATTCATTTATGCGGCATCGAGACAATATTATGATAATTTTAAATGTACGCTGTTATGCGACAGTGAACGTTTGTTGTACTTGATCAGTGGAGGATTTTAATGGTGTCTGTTTAATACGAATAGAACAATTATCCTTTCCATACAAGTGCTGGCATTTATTTCTTCACCGTAACGGCGTAAATATGACTATTTTTATGTAGATAAGTTTATGTAAAGGCAAATAAAAGTTAACTTAAATCAAGTGAATGGATGTGTGTGACTGGGTGTTGGAAAATCCTTCTCTTTGAACTGTCCTCTACCACTCTTCTACAGTAAACTCATGTCATTTGTGCGCACAACCAATGTGTTTGCCTTATCAAATTACTTATTTTTTCTGTATTATGCATTGTACATTGCAAGGACATGTACATGTAGCTGGGACCACCCAACCCCAACCGTATTCATTCATATCACGATTTCTGGGTAAATAAATATATTCAATGAAAAAAGACTATGTGCCATTTCCTTATGTAGAAGTGGTCGTTCTTTTCCCCAACGCAGTCTCCGCGCTCTGTCGTATGATGCAGTACGTTTATGCCTATTTTTTTAAAAAAAAGATATATTTAATCGCGGTCTTGAGAACCATAGTTTATAACGATCATGCCAGTGCGTGATTCACGTGACAAGAACTGTTTGTCTGGCGTGTGATTTGCATAAGTAAAACGTGTCAATGAATCATGCATGCGTTTTCAAAATTGTGACAAGCACTGTGCTGTTGATAAGATCTACAATCATGTGGGTAACGAATCCAGATATGCAACTACTAATGCTCATTACTTTTAAACAATAACACATGATTAAAACCCAAATGTGATATCAGATGACAGTTTTTTTTCCTTTTTTCCTTCTCCATGGACGGCTACCAACCTGGCGTCGTTTTGCCAAAGGCGACTCACATCAGTTGCTCGTTTATGGAATGCCACACACGTCAGATGTGGGCGGTGCACCTACATCTCGTAAAGAAATTGGTCAGCAGGTACCTTTAAACATTGTTGCTCTTACTAAGCAAATGGAAAGAGTACAAAATAAGTCAACGTACTATTTAATTAATCTTTACGCCTTCTATTTATTCTCTACCTATATGCTTGGAACAAAGAAGGCGGACTGTCTTTTCTCATACTAGTTCCTGCACCGTGACTGGCTGGACTTGTTAGCTTGACAGACATGTCAGAACTGCCCTTTGCCGGCGTCTTGGGTGACGAAACCACCTTAGAACAGTATATAAAACAGCCCTCCATCAATTCTACTTTGTGCGCTATTGAGTTTGCTCACATTTAATTGATCGAGCCGCTTGCGATGAAGACCTTATTGTTGTGCTTTTTGGTCGGTGCCGCATCGTTAGTGGCGTCGGGTATCGATGTCAATGTTGTGAGAAAAGGTAGGTACATGTAAGAATTAGCACTGCCTTGAGAGGCCATTGGCGGTAGATTGGCGTATTCGAATATTGCATGCTAATTTGTTTACTGTTCAAAATTAAACGCACCTCACCAACCATTGTTGGTGGAAGTAGATTATAGAGTATCCATAATAACATATTCCTTTTTCTGGACTTGCGTCATCTGACTGCTGTGTGTTTTAGGAACTTCCCAAAAATGCACATAATATACATCCATGGTAGTGGTTAGATTTTACGACGACAGATTTTAAACTTCATCAAATTCAAATTCACAGTAAACCGAATAGATGCTCGCCATCTCTGTTTTTACTCCTTACATAGAAATAGACGGAAATGTGATGCTGTGTTAGAATATCACTTTAGAACATTACATGTTTATCTGAAATTTACCACAAATACATGTATGCGTTACCTGATGACGTAGTATTTACACTGAACCAATGAACGACTGTAAGAGCTGCTTTGATGTACTTAGATTCGAATGAATATTTAGCGGTGTAACAGGGTTGCAAGCTTGAAATCAAAATCGCCCCCGCCGCCAATTCAACTGATTCATGTACCAGCGAATGGATGTGAAGGGCCTTGATCGGTAACTGAAGCAATTTACACTGCTCTCCGGGCTCGGGAAAACTGACGTTTTGTTGTTTTCCCAGTTCATGGAATGTCAGCTCAAACCCTAACCTGAAACTCTGATATTTGTCTGAAAAGCCAGTGTAATTTCGTGAAATTTCATCTCACACTTCTAGTTGTTCACAAGCCCATTAATGCATTTTATTTTCGTTACGGCTCAATTTGAGATTAATTTTATAACCGTAAATTGTCGACATGAAAATTTAATTGTCTTCTGACAGAATTAAGGGTTTTCATACCCTTTACTAAAAGTTTGGTGAAGCAAAGTACTGGATACGATAGTTTCACTGCAGTATGCAAATGTTAATGATAACCTACGTAATTATCTCTGTCCATGTCACGTCGTTTAATTTTGATTCGTTTATCCAGAAAAAGGCCCATGCGTGAATAAGTAGGTCTTTCCGCAGAGTGGCGGGGTGAGAGACACTGAGCTGTGCACAACTGGCGCTGCAAAGCAAGTAAACGGTTCAATTTTGACAAATAGCCACTTCACCCGCAACAAAGTGCAAAAAAGGTTTTAGAGTGGTTTTTACCCTACTTTGTATACTAATTAACAGTAAAAATGTCTACCAAAATCTAATTACCGGAAAAGGGTTAAAATTGCGTCATTTCCAAGACGGCCGCCATGGCGTTTCGAAGTTACTAGAAACAAGTTTATATCTTCTTCAATAATTCTGATACAGACACAGTGTTTGGTTATAGTCCATGGTTTTAATATGTGAGAAACTCACCGATGATGTTGAAATTCTGATTTGACCAGTATTTGATATGACTGGACTTTGAATGAATTTTCTTAACACATGAACAATGCATTTGTATTTAAGCTGTCAAATATTTAATTCGAAGCATTGGCTTGCCGTAAAAGCAACAAAAACGGTCTAGTGTATTTTTGTTTGCCACTTGTTTTTATTAAAAAAATCCACAAAAGGAAACTAAGAGCCCAGGACAAAATGCCAACATCAGTCTGAAATTTCCCTCGGAGAGTTGTGTGATACAGGGTTTACAGTCTCACTTTGACATTTCACTTAAGAAGCAGAAAACAAAACAGCAAACAGAACTCGGTTTGTAATTTTCACCAAAATTTCAACAAACATTGTTACACTGACACCCAGAAACATTTTAAGAATGGGTGCTTGTGATATTCATGAAGACATCTGTCCAATTTGCAAGGACACGCTTGACGATAGAAGTGATATTGTGGAAGTTCGTCAGAAGGACGCTGATGGCATCAATGCAGCCAGTGTTCAGAGAGGCAACCGGCAAAATTGACGTGACAGCTGTATGCAAGTTACACGCGGACTGTCGATACAGTAAATCAACAGAACATCCTAAATCACCAAAAGAAACAAGTGCCCTTCCAACCATTAAAGAAGCGAAGTTCACGGGTGCTGACCGGCCCTTTGAACAACAAAACTGACTGTCTCTTCTGTGGGACAGTTCACCGATTAGACGGGCGCCATGTGTCTTTTTATTGTTCCGAGTTAGAAGATCATTTTATAACACGACGTATTTCTCTGAAGTTTACTAGTCAAAAACATGCATCATGTGACGGCGTAGTGTTTGCAATGCGCCAATGAACGACTGTAAGAACTGCTTAATTAACAAGTTAGTATGCATATTTAGCTGTGAGACAGGTTGACGAGCTTGAAGAAATCAACGTCCACGTCCTCAACTGAAACCAGCAGATGGACGTGAAGCAATTTAATTTGTCTTCTGCTTTGTGTATTTTGTGTTCCAGAAGTTCAGCAGACCTGTTACTGTAAAGCGAAATTAAACCACGTAATCCTGTAAAAAACCCATTTAGTCCCCACACTGTTTAAAAACTGGCCTTCCTCTGTCCCTTTATGAGCTTACATGTATTGTGATCTCCGGGCTCGGAAAGAGCTCATTAAACGTCGGGTAAAACCTGAAACTCTGTGATATTGGTCTCAGTGAAAAGCCAAAAACGTCAGTTCATGAAATTTCAGGTCACACTTCTAGGTGTTCTCAAGCCCATGCACCAATAGAGAGCACAATTTGAGATCAATTTATAACCTTAAGTGATCGACATGATAACTGAATTGTCAGTTTAATAGCTTTTACTAAAAGTTCAGGGAAGTAAAGTACCGAACGCGATAGTTTGACTGCAGGAGGCTATTGTAACTGTAACCTGCGTTATCATCTCAATGCGTGTTATGTCATATTACTATTATTAATTTATCCAGGAAGCCCATGCGTTAATAGTTACGCCTTTACCGAGAACGGAGGGAGAGTCAGCTGTGCCCAAAAAGCGGCGCAAAACAAGTGCAGTATAGATTGGGTGAAAAGAGTGTGTTGTTATTCGTGCAGCAACCCTGCGCCACCTGAAGTGTCCACAGGTGAGTTGAGCCCGACGGGAGCCTAGCCTTCTCCCATAGCCTTGAATAGACGTCAGCAATTATGCATGCGTTAACGGCGTACATGTGCAGTGTATTTGCATGCTGGCTCAAGAAACCCTGTCTCTGTCTTGCGTTTAGACCATGAGCGAAACGGGATGTTCGTGCATGTACACCTTATGTCCCACTGTAGAACTTACGGACTTGGATGTCAACTGCTGCGCGGGACTCATTCATTCGGTGGCGCTGAACAGTTAGGCTGCGGCCGCGGCGAATTTGTAGTAAAAATATATTCCCCTTTTAATTATGTTTTCCTTAGAGGTATGTTACCACTGCTTGGTTCGCTTCCGAGCTGTGCTCTAAGTTTTATTATTTCTGACATTAGTTGTCCACTTTCACCACCTGATACACTTATGAGTCTATGGGCACAATAAAGAATCAAAATTGTTATTTATGAGTCTATGGCACAATAAACAATCAACATCATTATGAGTCTATGGGCACAATAAACAATCAAAATTATTATGAGTATATGGGCACAATAAACAATCAACATTATTATGAGTCTATGAGCACAATAAACAATCAACATTATTATGAGTCTATGGGCACAATAAACAATCAACATTATTATAAGTCTATGGGCACAATAAACAATCAAAATTGTTTTGAGTCTATGGGCACAATAAACAATCAAAATTATTAAGTACTAGAAAAGAACTCGCAGGTATTTCTTCACTGTTTATTGATGTCATCAAACTACGAATGATCGTAACCTTAAAGAACACAGACAGGGGGTAAATAATTGGTCGCTGGTATAATAGGCGTGATTAAAATAGGTAAACAATGCTACGTATGTGCTAAGGCTACTATAAATGATTGAATCTTACCGCTAATTAGACCATGGACTTAGAGATGAAAGGAACATGGCGGCTAGGGCGAATAGCATGCGCCATGTCATAATTGTCTGCACTGGTTGGCTAGATGTAATCGAAAATACCCGCCGTTGTTTACAGTCGTACTGGCGGGCCTAAGATGACACATGGTGTTCCAACGGTGAAGTTGTGAGAATGAAATTAATGATACCACAGTTGCTAAAACTAGCAAGTTGGTGGCGTTTTCTTTACTTATTATCTTCGCCGTGCCCAACTTAATTCGACATTGAGTTCCAGCGTGTGACTTACATATCTAGAAAGAACAAAAACACCCATAAGTATTCAGTGGATGACATCACGTGCTCCAGGTGCAAGTACAAGTAAAGACAGAATAGTTATAGTAAGTGCAGATTGGTCGTTATTTTACATGAGGAATTTGAGTGTTATAAATTTACAAGACACACGTGATCGCCAGGTATTGACAATGGTGACAACGATGATTCTAACGATGGTGCCATGTAATGTTCAAGTGTTGTCTTGAGCAGTTGCGGTATGGGTAGTTCAACCGGTGTCTAGTTAAAGTTAATTTGCAAAAACTGTTTGGTGAATCTTTATACAAACGTTCTTGCTGTGAGTGATACGGTATGGATTTTGGCCTGACAGTGGTCCACATTTGATAGGGGGTCATCGAGTCAGATCAAAGTTTTTAAGTTAGAGCATCATGAATATTTTGGCCCAAATAGCTCATGTTTTGGCTTGAAGAAATACTCAGAGCGTAGAATTGTATTAAGGCGATTTCTTCTTCTTGTCGTTCGTCAAATGGTCGAATCTGTTCTGCCAATGATTGCTGCTGTCCTCTGCAGGTCATCTAGGCTGCCATAGAGTTTCTTGTCAAGCCAAAGCGAGGTGGTGGAGGGCCACACTTGGTTCCTCTTTTCCTCGTGCAATGGCCATGTGTGGAGGATCTGTTCCGTGGTCTGGCTGCCATATCGCATGGACACAGCTCCGAGAGGCCCTTCTTTATAAACACTCCTTGGGCATTTCATTGTAAGATCCTGAGAGTCTCTATCTCTGCTGTTAGTCTTGAGGTTTGGCCAGTATCTTTTGCCCTACGTCTCCAGTGCCTTGCTTCTCGCATTGGGAGGTGGTGACCACCGGTAGCTTGGGGTGTGCCCATACGAGGCATAAAGCCCGTCACTCTACTAGCCCGGCGGGACTCCACATGTAGAGCATCATCACAGTAAGAATCTATATTGACCATCATGGTGACGTATGCGTTACACTGCCGTTGCGCGCCACAGGTGCCCAGTATATCCGAGTTTGGCGTTGTTTTTTATCAGAGGTTCTCTCTCGTAGAGACTCTACTGTCCGTTGCTTGGGGGCATCCTCTGCCCCTGATTTTAAATCAGAATTTGCCTTCTCCTAGATAAACGGCCTGCCAAGGCTAATGAGTTCTGTCTACTCGCGTTTGGAATCAGAGTTTTCTTTCACCTAGACAATCTGCCTTCCAAGGTGAACGAGCTTCATCTACCCGGGTTTGGAATCAGAGATTTCCATTCTCCTAGGTTGAGTTGGTTGACGGCACCTTATTCCATGTTATTCGGTGCAACCCACGTTTAGAAGCGCTTCCCCCATCCACCACAGGGGACGCGTCTCTGCGTCTTACAATCACTGCGGGAGGGTATTAAAGCTGTTTAAAAGAACGGGAAGAAAAATCTTGATGAAATTCATGTAGACATTGAATATGTCTATCAGAAGACGGTCTTTCCATTTTCAAAGTTTTTTCCGTTAATTTTCATTGGAGTGCAATTTTTAATGAATTTTCTATATGTAATTTTTGGCCATTTTGTATTTGCTTTGGGGTCCAGCTTGTGGGATACTGTTGATTTCAGATGTTATTCAATGAACTTCCTGTCGAGCTAAAGAAATAAAAAATAAAACGGGGCTTCTGTTTGTTTACAAGCAACAGTCGATAAAAAGGATAATTCTACGGCCACGCAGTTTACGGTTCTTGACCACAGGAAATTTGGAGATGCATCACGTAGGCCTCATGGAGTAGCTTCAAGTCTTTTGCGAATATATTTCCAAGAAATCGATCAACTTCAATCTTTAGGTGATTTGACTCTTGCTGACCCCAGGTGACACCTTCTATAACTAGATTTCTTTGGTGAAATTCCATGTTGGTATCCATCAAACATGGCACATGCATTTGATGTATTTTAACCAGTGATACACCTCCAGTGACTGTTTTAGCCTTTTACAGGCCGTTCATATGTCTATCCAGGGCCGTTGGAAGGGGGGGGGGGGGGGCGCCCCCCAAAAAAATTTCAGGCGTTAGGGTTAAACCGTAGCAACCGACATACTCGTTGGGCGGGGACAGTCGCGAAAAGAAAGACTGCTAAATGCAGATAAGAGAGAAAACTCAAGAGAATATTAAACAACTAAGTATCACGGCATGGTTTACCTTTTGAGAACTCTGGGCAGGATATTGTTGTTGGGGTCTCTGCTTTCGTAGCACAGGTCGTCTAAATGCACTTGGAAAGGTTCACGCAATGATTTATGCATATATTTCGAAAAATCAACAAAATTTATAAATGGAAGCTTTTGCGGAGCGTATTTATTTACTGGATTTTTAAATTCTGTAAGTCAATTTTGCGACTGCAAAACCATATTTTTCTACAGGTTCCTGTCTGGCAAGAGATAAGGGAGACCACTGTCGCTTTTTTTCTCAAAGTGTATAACACTCGAAAAAAATTATGCACAATTCTTGATTTTTGAAAATATAGACATTTTCACATAGATGGGACCCACGTCTGAAGGAGGCCATTGATGACTTTCAAGTGGCTCCTGTTTTCATGTTTGTATTGACAATTTCTTAAGGGTACGCTCACGGAGACAGGATCCAAAGCGGTACTCAATTACGTCTATTTTCCTGTTTGTTTTTTTGTGAAATCGTGCAACCAACTTTAATGTTGAAGAAGGTCACTTCCTGTATCGTCGTCAGACCACACGACGTTGGAATGAACTATTTCTCTTTCCCAAGCTTAATACTGTCTAGCTTTTCATAATTAAGGTGTCCCGTTTCAGACGCGACCCTCTCTCGGTGAAGCAGTTCAAAGAAATGTCCCTTTGTCCTTTTATACATGTAAATCCGACACTGCCAAGTATCAACAAGGAAAGTTGTGATATAAAATTCATCAAGAAACACAAAACATTCGAGAACAGCACAGCAGTATTAAGACATTCTACTAGTCGGTGGGCCAGATTTTGTAGGGCCTCTAGAAAATGGTTTTTGTGAGTACTTTAGGGGGGCAATTTTATTTTGGTGTTTTTTAGTTCATTTATTAGAGTGTTTTCAAAATCTAAAAAGTTCCCACATATAAAGTTGCACATTTTTGAGAAATTTGAGTTTGAAGTTACCTAATAATCACCAAAGAGCTTAGTAAACTTATATTTGTAAAAACAACAGTTTTGGTGACTTTTTTGTAAAACAAGTAATATGGTCCCATCAGTGCCATTGTATTGAACAATATTACACTCACATTACATGTTTTACTATTGTAAATTAATTGTAAACAGTGAAATTTAAAAAACGTAAAGAGACACCTAGTGGCAAAAATACAAACTAAGTCTGAATGTTTCTAGGAAGTTATTCTGGCATTGTCAGGCAACAAAAATAACACAAAACACTTGAGACTGGGCAAAATTTGTGCCTCAATGACTAAAACATTGACTAATGGTGTAAAATACAGCTTGTTTGCATAATACACCAGAAATATGTTATAGTACAAAAACAATATAGTTGAATGATCTCTGTGAATGTGCACAAAGACTGTATTAAAATAGATTATTCTGACAGCGTTTATTAAGCAGTATGAGACAAATACATGACAATGATCAAAGTATGTACTTTCTATGACTTAATCAACAAATAAAATTAACTTTTTAATACAAAAAAGGAAATAACGGGGTTGGAGGTCTATTTAGGGTTGGCCTGTCAAAGAACTATCCAATGTTATGCAGTCAGTGTTGCTGATGTTACTACAGTTGTCACAGCTGCACATTTCTGTACAGTTTGACCCAGCATTGCAGCACAAACTCAGTTTCCCAGCACACATGTTCTTTTTGCACTTGCAGCGTTCATCGTTTAGTACTGTCAATGGAGATGCGGTCATTGCCATACATATTAACTGCAAAGCTCCACCGCCAAGGAGCCAACTATGGTCGATTAGAGAGGGTACAGCACTGCACACTGGTGATTAGCCCGCAGGCAATGAAGGGTCAAACACTAAGTCCTTGTTTGGAGGCGGGCACTATTTGGGCAAACGTTTGATTCAAAATATGTTACAATGGGCTGTGTTAATTAGAGTCAGCAAGTGAATTATTGAACACTAGCCTCAATTCACTTTCGTATCTCTTAGTCAGGCACAAACTACAACAGTGAGTAGCTTCAACAATATTTCTTAAGATTGCCTGTCCAAATAACTTCATGCACACCAGCTTTCTGAAGAACAGCTTCAAAGTCTTGCTTTATTTTTGAAAGGCAAATGACATCTCCATGTGATAGAAGCTTTGATTCAATGAACTCCAAACAAAACTGTAGAAAAACATCTCTGAAAACTGGGGATTCGTCACTCTCCACAATCTTTGTCTTTCTCTTTTTTACAGCATGATGATCTGTGGTACTTGGCTTCTAAGACACAAGGTCTTTATCTTTGAATTTCATTTGCATATTCAGGGCTCTGGACTGAGCTGTTGCTTGCGATACAAGTCCAACTGAAAAAAACCCGAACTGTTAACACTAATTTAACATTCAACTATGAGTGAGTTGGCATGCAACTTTTTCAGACGGACGTATCAGGAGCTGATCCACCACCAGCCTAACAAATTTACATGCCGTTTGACCTGTAGCCTAATAATGTTGATCGTCTAATAATTAGATCAGTAGATGCAGCTGAAAATAAATCAGCTGATATACCTGTGCAGTGATTGAAATTTAATTTTTTTAAATCAGATGCTCAAACCATAGTCAATCGATTTACACTTAAGGTAATCGACGTTTGACGAAATGGACAGTGGCTTCCATCGTCCTCAAATTTCGACGGCGACGATGGCCACTTAGGCACTTTAATTTAATTATCATTGCAGCTGCTACCTAAGTAATTAATGTTTACAAAAAATTGAGACTACGGCAGGGGATGACGGCCACTTGGGCATGTTGTTTGGAACTATCTACTCCATTTAACCTTCTCAAAAATTTTAGACTTAAAGTGCTTTAAAATCACACCCACAGTATAACGCCATAGGATTATCCCTTAGCGCAAGCAGTGTCGATGTGGCAACTGAATGGAGTGTTCGAAAAACAGGATTGCAGGAGTATTTGTTTAAACTGGGAACAAATGAAAACATTAACGACCTCCTCAGAGGCATCTCTCTACGCGGTACTTCTAAACTTATAGGAACATAATTTGCCGAAAAGTATCCGGCATATGAAGTACCTATAGTATGATCATCGTCTCTACTGGGTCAGCAGTATTGTCTAAGGCCTAGGCAGTCAAGGGGCTGAACAAGTTAAAAAACAACTGGTGATAATACTGAATCACACGTGGAAAACACCAAAATGTATTTTTAAAAAACACGTACCTGTTTTTGAAAGCTATACTTCTTTCTCTTTCTTGAAATGTGGCCCATAATGTACTTTTCCTGCTAACAAATGATGCACTCATGTTTCAGAATGTTCCTATCTTGTTCAGGTTAATTGGGTGTTTCAGATTTTGGAAGTGATTGATTTTCTTGGGAAATCTTGGATAACATCTGTATCACTTTCAGCAACTTCAGCTTTAGTACTACTGTTGGTGCCTTGAAACGTTGCTATGCCGTTCTATGTCCTTTCAATTTTCTGGTCTGACACTTGGTATTCTAGTCTATAGCACTCAGCAGTATACTGTGTAGGCTACCAGGGCATGCAGCTGTTTTCTGCACAAACGTTTGTGACACCTCTTCTTCTTTTTGATCTACTGATCTACAGAGTTCCACAGTCAATCAGCTTTCGTCAGGAAGCTTTCCTAAGCTTCTTTAGGCTCTGACATCACAATTGTGTGCTGTTTGATAAACCTTGACTTATACAGACATCACATTCCATGGGAGCAGCCATATTGAAGTAACTAAGCACAACAATACAATCTGGCTCTCTGATTGGTCAATTCACTAGAAAAGCGCCATCAAGTGGCAGGAATATGCATCATATTTTGTGCAACAAAAACACCTTTTTTAAAAAAATGTGCAAGTGTAGACGTGGGAACTTTTTGGAATTTGATTTTTAGTTATATTATCTAGCCACATAGAAAAAACTAGGTTGCCCCCCCCCAAAGTACTCACAAGGATGAACGCTATGAGATTTGGCCCACCGACTATACGCAAACAACCAAAAAATGTGAAAAGATACAATACGATTGACCGCCGTCGAAACGGGGGGCGTGAATTTCAAAGAACGTGAAGACCGCTTTTTGTTAATTAAACAAAAGGACTATTTCCGAAGGTTAGTTATAAAATAATGTTACTGTTTCCCATATTATCACAAGAATAAAATGTCTTTTGAAGATGGTAACCATGATTTGTTTATAAGGAATTCTCACATGTGGAAAACACTGTTGTCAAGCCTACCATTGAAGTGACCGGGTACATGTCGAACGAGTGTACCCAAATACTCGCAATAATAAACAAAATAAACAAATATTTCAGCGTTTTTTAAGGTAAACTCGTGAACCGTTATAGGTACTTCATACACAGCAAAAATATACCTTACTATGAATCTCCCACTTCCCCCGGTTACCCGCCAAAAATCTGTGGGTATGCCCGCGGAAATTGCTTATACCATTCCGCTTTTATCAACAAATTCGTTGGTTTGTGATTTACTTGTTTATGTTTCTACTAAAACCGACAGGTGATTTTTGGCAATTAGAAGCTATTTTTTTTCAGAAAAGATGACGATTCAGGGAATGTAGTTGAAGCCTGAATATGGAAAAAATAAATCCGATCCCCAAATAGTACAGTGCACTTGGACTCCTTCTGCCGATCTAAAACAACTCTCAAAAGCATTGATGAAGTTCGGACATTTCCCAAAAAATACTCACAATTCAAATGACAATTGCTTTTTGACAAGATTTGATGTCACTAACAGGGGATCAAAAAGGAATTAGGTCATTAAATCAAGGTAAACACATTGCTCATGGATTTGATTGTTGGTTTCTGATTTACACGTTTATGTATCTACAAAAGGGGACTGATTGAGAGATGATTTTTTTGACAATTTGAAGCTAGTTTTGTAAGAAATAACAATACTTCAATGAACCGACATTGGGAAAAATCGATCCCCACATATAAAAGTACACAAAACGATTTTTGTCTATCTGAAATAAGTCTCAAGGAAATCAAATGTATTTTGGACAGCTCAACAATGAGTCCTGAAATGTTCTCACAACTCAAATGACAATAAATTGTTTATTGGCTCAGAAACTAGATTGCTGGGTTTAAGTTTACAAACTGTAGATCGAAAACGAAGTTTAAGTACTTAAATAAATAAAATTAAACTTATCGGTCATCAACTTGGAAAGGTTGTCTTGAACTTCCCTGATGTTTTTTTCAAATGCTATTGGGCAATGAATATTTGTTCTTCAAAACTGAATCGTTTGCTTGCATTTCCCGTACACACGTGGCATGCGCGCACCCAGCCTAAAATACAAGGGGGCTTGAATTTTGAAGATGTAGACCTTTTACTTAAAAAACGAATGCGAGATTTGTTCAGGGCTATGAATTGCGCATACGCCGAATCCTGCCGTTTTAGTGGACTTTTGTCTCGTTTTTCTCGGGCTTCTTGTTTTGCCCACTTTGCCATCGAGCCCCCCCCCCCGAGGCCCCCCTCTAGGTGTGTGCATGCACGGAGCACGTCATGACAGGCACATCGCGTTAAAAATAAGGAGTAGCCATGCAGTAGGCCTGCTTAGAATCTCAGTTACCCACGGAAACTGAATTTGAACTCCATACGTTGAAATGTATACATTTTTGGGTCACACTCTGTATCATTTTCCCCAGCAACTAGAAACTGGACTACCGCCAGCGTTTCAAGGGATTCTAAAACGGAAACGGAGGCACTCATACCAGGCACCTCTGGACCTCATTCTTCGAAAAATTACTTCAAAGAATGGCCATAATAAAAGGAACCTTGACCTTCGACTCGGCTATAGTTACTTCAGACAGCACCCAGATGCCCGTCAATGCGCTCGGGCCTAGAGCCATTCTTATTCTCCTTGAGTCTTTGTTGGTTCGCGGTTACTCAAATCCTTATGGCTGCATCCCCGGTATTACCCCCAATTATGGAGGACCTGGGGGGTGAGGTTCGGTACAAATATGGTGACATCCACATAACGGTGGGGGTGACGATAGCAAGGGGGTACATTGGCGAAGTCACATTGGTTTGTGACCCCCCAATAATTTTTTTACCTTCCTACGGGCCTGCTATCCTGTCCCCCCTTCGTTAGCTGCTCGCTAATGCTGGCCCATGTTTACCTGACTATCGTTACATTTCAATCTGAGTCTTGTCATTTCTTTGGGATAATAACCGCTTACTAATTTCACCCAATACTGAATTAGTCACTTACAGTGAATTGACACTCTCGAATAAGAGATCAAAACGCCATCTACTAAATATGTTGGATGTATGAAATTCAAACTTTTAAGGTAGTGGTGGTTGAATCTAAGAAGCTAAATATTAGTTTGAAAATAGCTTCATCAACCACACCAGCGTTCAGTAAATGATAAACCATTAAAAAGCCATTGAGGAATCAGCCAATAAAAGACTATCGTCAGATCAGACAGTCCAGTAATTCGAGAACGTTAAGTCCCATTCCCGCATTTCAGATATCCCATGAAAGGATCTACTTTCACACCACATTTGTAAAGTTTCGGCTAAGAGTAGCCCCAAAGTTAGATTTCGCCCAAAACAAAAGACCCGAAAGATTGACTAGATAAATACCCTTCGTAAATTTCGTGTCCATCGGGCGAAACATGCGATATCGATCACGAAAATGATAGGCTAACAAAGTCCAGCCAGTGAATTGGAAGAAAATGGGTTATCACAGAAAAAGCTATAAAGATTTCAATACCAAACTTCCCCCTTTGGGGGACAGTTAAGGCTCAGAGTCACCAAGCTCCCAAGTGCATCATTCGCTCCATAAACTATCAACATCATGCGCCATCGTGGTCATTTTCCCACCTGAGTGCACTTTCTGCAGCAAAACTGAAACCAAGGATGGCAGCCATCTTTACAAGAAAATGTAACAATAGCAATTTTCATTTCATTTCTCCACAAGCGTGAGAGGAATATCATTTTGTTGCCCAGTATCAAGCTGAGAGCTGTCCCAGATTCACGCTCCTTCTTAAATCTGGATTGTTCTAAAACTCCCTTGACCCGCACGCTACTGACGACCCCCTCACCCACGACCTCCTCGACCCAATTGTACACAACCCCCTCTACCCAGTTTAAACAAGCTCAATTAGATCTGAACATTGAACCAGCACTGACTAACAGGACCCTTCGAGTCTGTCCGTGAGCTCGGCTGGCTTTTCTTTTTTTGCAATTCGGCAAGTTTGAAAGCCAAAAGCAGAACAAAAAACAACGAAATCAAAGACCTACCAACATTATAAATGTCGTTCCCCGCAGAGTGTAATCGTATCTTCTGCTCTTCAGTGTATGGCAGATTCAATTTTTTTGGGGGAGAGGAGGAACCCACGAATATGTAATTGCTTCAGTAAATACACTTTACACTGTCTGACACTGTCTAAATTCACTTTGAAAAACAAACTCTCAACTAAAAAGTATCTCAGCATGTCATGTAGTATATTGAAAACGAGAATACAACAGAGAACAAATAATAATTGTGTGAAATTATGTGCATTCACGTTAACGTACTCTCTCCCTAAGCTTAATAGAACAAGGCAAGTGGTAGCTACTCGTGAAACTACATGTATTTGCATGACAACAGTAGCACGCTCACATTCGGCTATATCTGATACTCGCGTAGATATGTCTTAGGGGAAAGTCACTCAGAAACATAATATGATTATGAAATGTGTAAAAAGCGCAGATGCATCTATTGCCACAGGTCGTGGGGGTTGTGGGTCGAGGTGTTTTAGAACACACTGGGTGAGCCATTGAACATGCCAAAGCTCATGAAGTACTGCCTGATACCCGTGCCCCCTAATCTTGCAACACAATGTATTTTTTCTAAGACCAACAACTCCTCCATTTCGCGTTATCTTCTGAACGACATTTCGCGAGAAGACTTTCATTATCCTGAGGATGTTCTGTTCATCCAAGATCGTTTTGCACTTCTACACGAGTTAGCAAATCTCCCTCCAACGTGGTAATTTTGCAGTTCGGAGAAAATAATTTCGGGTGGATCAGCTACACAAAAGCCGTATGACTTCCTAATCTTTCTTGCAAACGATGACTACAAAAAGCAACTCTGTTAACTGTTACTGCAGGTCTGGAGTGGTGGGAAGGCAGTTTCCAGGTTGGAGAAAACCGAGATGGCCTTCCTGATTGTAGACAGGCATCCATATTCTTTTTTCTGAACAAACCTTTCTGAGTATTTCTTTCTTAACTAATTTGCGATGCCATAATGTAAAAATTAATGTGGTTCGATGTTCATACTCAAGAGATCCCACATATCTACAGTAACCAATAAGAGACTGACTGAAGAAGTGTTTTGTACCTCCAGTACGTTGCCTCACTTGGACACAGAAACGATGTCGTCAGAATCCCTGACACTGGTGTCTTTGTCATTCTGCTGCATGCACGCTATAAAGTTGACTGTATATCTAGATACAGGATCTGGAAAACATTGGCGACTACTGGATCTCTCTGACATGGCAAAATCCTTGGGAAAAGACCACTGTGAAGCTCTACTTGGATTTTATGTATACACTGGAGAAGATTGCACCAGTGCGTTTATAAGTAAAGGGGAGGTTGGTCCCCTCAAAAAGCCGTGCATTCAAGAAACCTGATGTTGATTGGGATATAAGTTCGAAGAGTTCAACTGCCTCATGTACGGTCAGAATCGTGAGTCATCGATAGATGCTACTCGTGCCAAGATGTTACGCAAAACGGTTTGTGAAGATGAAATCCTCACAAGTCCAAGATTGACCTTGCTCGACTTCCCACGTGCCAGTCTGCACTGAAACCTCCCATCCAACGAGTAAATCACCGTATCACACTGTACCAGCCTGCTTAGGAACCCATAATCGAGCAGTCAAGACGAGTTACAAGGGTAGATGCAGACTGACGAAAGAGTGTTACAAGCTGTGTGATCGTGTGGTCCTATCTTACCAAACTTCATGATTGATTTCTTGCTCACCAATGTTTGTGAAGTGGACTCAGAAGAGGAAAGTAGAGAGTTGTATGGAATTTCAAGGAAGCAATGAATGTGACATGGAGTGTTAGAACATGTAATCAGTGACTTCAACACCTAATGATTGTCCATATTTCTGCAACCATCTCCCGAAGTCTTTTTTCTGGAGATTTTTAAAATATTTGTTGAAATTTGGCTGATTATATAAACACTGAAATTTGCACATTTAGTGTTTATATTGGCTTATGTACACTTTCAGTGTAGTATTGATTGTAAATAACCGTATAATACAAATTAGATGAAATAGATTATGAAGAAATTCCATCGTAATGGTTGACCCTCAAAATATCGGTTTTGACACTTGATTTGTTCNGGTGTCTTTGTCATTCTGCTGCTGGCACGCTATAAAGTTGTCTGTATATCTAGATACAGGATCTGGAAAACATTGGCGACTACTGGATCTCTCTGACATGGCAAAATCCTTGGGAAAAGACCACTGTGAAGCTCTACTTGGATTTTATGTATACACTGGAGAAGATTGCACCAGTGCGTTTATACGTAAAGGGGAGGTTGGTCCCCTCAAAAAGCCGTGCATTCAAGAAACCTGATGTTGATTGGGATATAAGTTCGAAGAGTTCAACTACCTCATGTACGGTCAGAATTGTGAGTCATTGATAGATGCTACTCGTGCCAAGATGTTACGCAAAATGGTTTGTGAAGATGAAATCCTCACAAGTCAAAGATTGACCTTGCTCGACTTCCCCCGTGCCAGTCTGCACTGAAACCTCCCATCCAACGAGTTAATCACCGTATCACATTGTACCAGCCTGCTTGCGAACCCAGTCGAGCAGTCAAGACGAAGGACAAGGGTGGATGCAGACTGACGAAAGAGTGTTACAAGCTGTGTGATCGTGTGGTCCTATCTTACCAAACTTGATGATTGATTTCTTGCTCACCAATGTTTGTGAAGTGGACTCAGAAGAGGAAAGTGGAGAGTTGTATGGCAGTTTCAAGGGAAGCAATGAATGTGACATAGAGTGTCAGAACATGTAATCAGTGACATCAACACCTAATGATTGTCCATATTTCTGCAACCATCTCCCGAAGTCTTTTTTCTGGAGATTTTTAAAATATTTGTTGAAATTTGGCTGATTATATAAACACTGAAATTTGCACATTTAGTGTTTATATTGGCTTATGTACACCTTCAGTGTAGTATTGATTGTAAATAACCGTATAATACAAATTAGATGAAATAGATTATGAAAAACATATTCCATCGTAATGGTTGACCCTCAAAATATTGGTTTTGACACTTGATTTGTTCACCTACAAGAATAAGAGTGTGAAATATCATCAAATAACGAAAAATCGGCAATGGCGGCACTAATTTGCTTAAAAACGAACGTGGGACACTTTGCCGGCTTGTTAACATCTTTTTATGGTTCTCACACATATTTTGTTTTGAAAAATGCAACTTAAAAATTGAAGTCAGGGGGTGCGAGGGGGACCATTTTTCAAATCAACTAAATAGGGGACTTTTCAAAATGACTGAGGTTGTTATCAAAGACAAATTGATATCTAGCACAGTGGGAACAATCGAATAATTTGGCGTATCTTAAGTTATGTAGGACCTTATCTATAGATTTTAAGTCACTAAACGTAAATACTTTCTGAAGGTATAATGTGACCTACATGTACTTTGATACAAAATGGTGACTGGCGTTTGCTTTGAATTCTTGTCGCCTAGTGTCTGAGAAACTGGGGGCGAATTCAGGTGGACTTCAAACAGATCAAAGTTGCCAAAATGTAGCTGGTAAGGGCGTACTGTAACCAAATTTTTAGAATCTATTGAGAACAACCATTCTGAATTTGGAGTCAGATTTTTTTCTTGCGCTTGGATAATGCAGGAAAATTGTAGTTTTGGGGAGAAAATTATCAAATTTGGTATTTTTGGTGCTATTTTTTGTGCCGGAATTTTTCCGACTTAAATTAATCCATAGGAAATCTGTAGCATAACTAAGTCTCAGTTATCATACTTAGGTTTTTCACTCTTCATAAGAACGCGAGGTAAAGTCTCGTCTCCACTTTTTGGGTGTGTGTCGGCAGCCAAAACTCTGTAAAAACTGTAGAGTGCTTCATTATCCTATTATGTGGGTCACGTGACAAATGTTTAAGTAAATTTTACCAAAAAGAGACATAAATTTATTACAAAACATCTTTTTCTTAAACGTCATCTTTCAGATTGCCAGGACAACCCAGAGAAAAGATTTGAAACGATTTTCGGAACCAAGGTGAACTGCGCAAACTACATGTTACAGGGATTCCCAAGTGTTTGCAACTCCGCATCAGTCCTCCAGGCTTGCTGTTATTCGTGTCGAATTAACGGATACGTTTAAGGTGGAGTACGTCGAAAACCTAGTTTAGAAAAAATTCCAGAGAAATGCTTAAAACATTTCTGTCTATAACAAAGACTTCTAGGTTGATCTTAATTTCAAGGATGTGTTATCATTGTTACAATAAATGTACAAAAACTAAGGATTTATTTGATGTAACATTTTATTTATTTCTAAAAATGAAATGTCCATTGTCGCTTTAAAGCTGTTCTGATGATTGTATCTTGCTTGTTTCAGTTGGACGCCCTCTATGGAGAAAAAGCGTAAGAAATCATCATCGAAGATTCAAACTAGAAATATTATTCCACGAATACTCAAATACAGTGCACCATTATGCATTTTACTTACAGGTTGATCAATAAATGAATAGTTGAACCAGAGTAACCGCTTTCCAGTACAACTCCAGCCGTTGACCGTTGATACTTGCCTACACTCTACCACGTATTGGGACACATTTTCAGTAACAGTGTACCTAGTAGAGATTCCCATTTTACAACAATTAATGGAGGGTTATTGAATTTCCAAAAAACTGTCCCGTTGCACCCCCCCCCCCAATAAATAAGGCAAATAAATAAGGCAAATAAATAAGGCAAATAAATAAGGCAAAGTGTCTTGGAAGCACAAAGTCCAAATTCCTCACACTGCACGAAATAACACCTTCGGGTTGTCAACAAGACTGATTTTGTAGTCCCATTTCCTCGCAACGACGCCTTCTAGGGACATCAGTGCTACACATATTTTAACGAACAAATGAACTTTATGATTATTACCAGTAAAGATTGTCATTCGAAAAAATATAAATAATTCAACATCAAACTGCAACGTTCATAACAGTAAAAGTGCTCCAACGATCCCACCTATCAGGTACATGTATAAGGAGCCCGGACAGGAGGGTGTGAAATTGGGAAGATGAGTGTAGCTGATCTGGTGACTCTACTTACATACTTATGATTATCCCAAACCTTATTTAGTGGTCTCCATTCTAACTGGTATCTGAAAAAACAGGCTTTGTCAACAAATAAAGTTTATCAGGGATGTATTATCAAAGTATATTTCATATATATGGGCTAATATTATTACATTAACACTAGTTTAAATCAAAATTTCATTTTTGAGAATGATTCATAGAAAATAACGCCTCGGTCGATTTTAATGAAACCTGTTTTTAAATGAAAACTCCACCAGTTACCTCAGAATTTTGTTATTACTGTCTAAATTTGGTTTCTATGACAAAAAATCGCAAACTGTACGCTATTTTTTTGTAAAAACTAGGCCTTTATACGTATATCGAAAGTACCAGCAGAGCTTTTGAGACTGGTGAAAAAATATGAAGTTCGGAAAAATTTGGCAAAAATCCACTAAGCCCTTTTCGAGAACTTATGTTCCTGATTTCAAATTAAGTCGATTTGCCGAAGCCTAGGAAACGCCAATTAAACTTTGACTAGTGAAAATTCTTTTAATTACTTGGGGATTTCAGTCAATATAACATACACATGGATTAACTCTGATAGCTATTTCAGCATTCACTCGCAATGTCAACTGAATTTGCAGTGCCCAATTAATTAATTATCGCTAAAACGTTAATTGTTTTACGTCTCGAGCAGAGAGGTGGGATCAACTTTACCTTGACTCTGTAAAGTGTTGGCACAATAGCTTTAACTATTCAATACTCTTTAGTTTTTGGAAAAGACCGCATTATGATTGGCATAAGGAATCACATAACCACGTAACTAAACAAGCTTGATCAGTTGACAGTAAATTTGCAACGGCGGATAAGTTACAGTGACTGAGAGAGCGGGCTTGAAGCGTTTGAAGACAGATATGAAGATGAGGATGAAGGCCGTAGCTAAAACAGGTAATGAGTTAGACCTCGCCATATGGTCAGAATTTGCGTGTTCAGGCCGTACATACTCGACCATATCTGCCGAACCGGGGCAGTAGACCAGAGAAGCCATGTTGAAGCTTACTCAGTTTGCAGACAGTCCTGATTTCAAAGTGGTAATTACAGCTTTTCATTGAATCACGATATCAATTTCTATCAATTTCAGTGTCGGGTAACATTTGTTTTGGACTTAAAGCTTATCGTTTTCCCCTGACTGTCAAAGCGTTTGTCAGGAACGAACACATTTGTAGTGATGCTAAATGGATTTTCTTTTTGGTAAATGGTACTGTTTCTGTCTTTTCTGTTCCAAAATTAGGAAAAATTTGTACCGTTGGAAATCGTCGAATATTTCTGTCCAGTGTCCGACACTAGCCCCTGTGCCAGCTGCGGTCGGGATCTCAAACTATTTCCGTGTCATCTACACTCCATTTTTTACTTTTGGGCATTGACCTATATTTGGATAACATGCATTCCCACGAAATAGAATGACGGAAACTTACTGCAATCACATTCATTATCTCAATTACAATTTCATGCTGAAGATCACGCTGACAACTACGTTCCAGCAATGGCACAACACGGAACAACGTTTCTCCGTCAAATACGCATACGGGTTGGAAAAACCTTCAAATCTCCGTTTCTGAGACAGATCGAAGCACGATTCTTCAAAATGGGCCGAGTGCAGCGTGATCCCTGAACTGATTGCACGCTCCACAGTGTACATTAAAGAATATGTTACACGGTTGGCTAGATGAAAAGTTTAGAAATTCAGTTTGCAGAAAAGTTGAAAGAAAAGGACCAGAAAAAACTGCGTTAAGGCAAGAACTGTCCGATTTGAGGCAAAAGTATGATTTTGAAATAGTCGCCTTACAAGAAGAACGTGGCAAGCAGCAACAGTATAGCAGGAAACATTTTCTAGTTATTGCTGGTAAAAAGGAGACAGAGGGGAATCAACTGATAAAATTGTGTTAGAATTGGATAAGAGAATGGGCGCCAATACAACTGAAGCCGATGTCAGTAGAAGCCACAGAATAGGACGGTTTTCAGTCAAGCATAATAGCAAGTCAACTCATCCACATTGCCGCACTACTTTGGATTAGTTTTGCTCATACGTGATCGTTCAAATGTGTGAGCCCTTGAAAGATGTTGATGCGGGCGTTTATGTCAACGAGAGTCTCACAAAGCGAAGGGCAAAACTATTCAAAGCGGTAAGGGATGTTGGTGCGAGGGGAGGAATGAAAGGCTCTATGACCTGCGATGGGAAGATATATCTGAAAGAGTAGTCGGCTAATGTACTGTACACCAAGTTAATGATTTGGAGTTAAACCAAGATATTCATTAATGGAGATCTCTGTGTGGCACATTGGAACTGTTAGTTTTTGTAATTTATTTGAGTTTGTTGGAAATACTCTTGTGCCATTATGAACTGGAAGGAGACTACACTGTACACTTCATTAGTCAGTATATTTGTCAATGTTGTCATCTGATTTGTTTATTAATAATCTTTTTGATTCATGCTTTGATTGTGAATTTGTATGTGAGAATGTATACTTGGTTCCACCTGCACACCCTTTAAGTTTTTGTAATACTTTATGTGATCTCAAGATTTCTCTTGTAAAAAGAGTTTTTATTTCCTATTATGATCGGAATCAATATCGTTTCAGTTAATTGCCAGAGATCAGGAACCACAGAAATATTAAGAGATGTCTTTAATTGCACAAGAAGTAAAGCATTTAATATATACTGTCTACAAGACCCTCAATTTGCTTGTGATTTGGAGCCGTACAAAGAATCTCAGTGGCGTTACACTTGTTATTTGAGGACTTACAAGAACAACTGAAGAGGAGTAGCTAGTCAATTTAACAATAACTTTCAGGTTACACTCCAAGCTGTGACAAAGGATCCTACGGGAAATTATGTTATAATAGAAATAATTATGGAGGGAGTGAGAGGATCACTGTAACTTGGTACGGTGCAAATATTGATAACCTGGACTTTTATAATAATATATTTTCAATAATCGTAGAAATTTATGTCGATAATTTTATTTTATGTAGCTATTTTAATGTAGTTCTGAGTCAAGAACTGGATACTAAATGTCTAAAGGGAATAATTAATACGTTTGATGTCTGGGATCGCTTTCGAAATTTTTTCCTTCAATGAGAAGATTCACTTGGCAGTCTATGTTTGACCTTTGTCTGGTTTCCAAATCATTGATGCATTGCATCCAAAGAACTTGTTTAAGTCCAAGTTCCAGATCAGATCATTCTCGGGTCTTGTTAAGCTTAAAATTTAAATAAATTATGAGCGGTAAAGGACTCTGGAAATTTGATAATTCACTTCTAAATTGCAAGGATTATGTAGGCATAGTTCAAGATACAGTAACTGGTGTTAAGAAGCAATATGCCGTTCCGGTATACTGTACCATTTAGAAAAAATTCAAAATCTTTCGAACAGTGTGATTCAGTTATGAATGATGTGTTTTCATTTTATGTGCTGAAATATTACCTATGATGACGAAACAAGACAGGGCAATTTAAGGCATTCAAATAGAAAATAATGATTTATACTTACTCAGTATGCTGATGACACAACGTTTTTCTTACATGGTTCATGGCGTAGTTTGGAAGCTACTATGGAAGTTTTGAGTAAATATACAGAAATGTCTGGTTTGAGAGTAAATCATGTCAAAACAAATGTTATTTGGATGAATTTAATTCAAGTTCAGTTTTAACCTAAAAAAAGGATTGATATCAACTAAAATGAAATGATTGATAAAATCAATAATGTTATCAAAACTTGGTCTAGAAGCAAAATCTCTTTTTTTGGGAAAGTTACGGTGGTAAAGATCTTGATGGTGCCAAAAATTATTCACATTATGACAACCCAGCCTACTCCACCAGACATTATTATGAATGAGTTGAACGTAAGAATTTTATTTGGAATAACAAAGTGGAGAGAAGTGAGAGAGATGTATTAATTAAAACTTACGTGGAAGGAGGAATGAAAATGTTGTATATAATTCTTTTAAACAAGGCTATAAATATTTCATGGATAAAAAGACTACATACTTGAGAAACAAAATGGGTGTCTGAATTATTTTAACTTGAAACAGAGATTGTAAAGTCAAATATTACAAATTTTGGAAAAGATTTTATTAAATATCAATCCTTTTTTGTAACTAGTCTTTTTCATAAGTAAACAGCCCCGTAAAGATGTGAATGATTCACTCTCAACAACTTTATGGCATAATGATAGAATAATTATAGACGGAAAATCTTCTTTAGAAAGTATTCTAGTGGTGGTGTTATTTTTATTAATGACCTACTTGATAAAATAACATGTTTTACTCATTTAGTGAATTTAAAATGATCTCGAGTATGCCGACACACGTTTTGAAATATTGTTTTCTGATTGAGACAATTTCGTCGTTTCTGAGAACACCGTTGTAATTGCAGTTAATTAAGATATATGGACCAATAATACCTTTTAATATCCGTAATTTTTAAACTGCACGTCAATATGTAAAGTGATATATAAAATATCTTGCTTATTGCCCCAAAAAGATTTCAGGAAGAAGGTAATAACTTTCTAAATGATGTCTGGAAAATTATTACCATTGCCATTTAACATTACTTACGGTTTCAAGTTATGCGCATTGCAGTTTAAACTATTACACTGAATACCTGTAACGAAGTCTTTTTTGCTGGACTCTGAGTATGTACTTTCTGCCAGTTACAAAGTGAAAAAAGTGGATCATATCTTTTTCGAATGCAATAATATAAAAGATTGATAGAAGTTGTTTGTAAAAGGTGTAGATATGGTTATTGACAAAATAATGTTTTCTTGAAAATAGTTTTTTATGATAGATATCTTTACAATAATAATGTGAATTCCTAAGGGCACGTGACAATCATCAGTGTTTGAGAGCCCAGAGCTGACCAAACTCTGGGCACGTGATAACAATCGACCAATGAGGCTCGGAAAACAACGAGTAAAGGCCTGCACCGAATTGAGGAGTGAGGGGTAAGGGAGTAAGACGGGTGCAGATGCTCATTCAAATATATTTAACGAGTAAAATATCATAAACTGGATACTTTTTCATTTAAATCATTTAATTTACGTATATGGGTGTAAAAATATTCCCAGTTTCTGACATTTCCTCAAGTTATTAGAAAGAGAATTCTATATTCAAAGAAGAATTTTATTAACTACTGGTAATTTAGATGAAAGCCATGCAACCTGGAGGAACTGGTTAACCATAACGTTTTCCTGACAACATCCTATTAAAACTGGGTGGGTATGCTGAGGGGGCGCGGGTGCGTGTGGGCGTGTGTGTATGCTAAGAGAGAGAATGGCTTGAATTTTTTGTCTTACATGTCTTTGTATTTATGTTCTGTACACCAATAAAAAACTTGCTATGAGAGTATTTTAGAGCACCACGATGTACATGTAACTATTTATTCAGAAAACAAATTACAAAAATTGCATTCGCATCGCCATTTGTTATAAATCTAATGAAAAGTTTTAAAGCTTCGAAACAGGACATTCAATTGATAGCACATGTTAAAGTCTATTGAATATTTTCAAAACTGCACCACTAAAACAGCTTCCCCGAAAGACCTTAAAATAAAAATCTGCCGTTGAAATCAGACCATAAACTCAATCCTGCATTTTTACCCAGTACGGTGGACTTTTACAATGAATTCTAACTTTCGAGTTTACGACTACGAAAATGTCATTACATGTATATATACCAAGTCCTGTCGAGTGTCAAAGCATATTCTTAACTTTAATATTTCGCACATGGCGTTCAGTTATGAGTAGCATTAAAAAAGTAACTCGATTACGAAAGAATGCCTTTAATTCCACCAGCGATTTGTCAGAAAAATGCACTACCTCGTGGCGTTCGTTCGGATGGTTCCGAAATCTTGGTATACATGCAATTTTCACGCTACCACGTCTGCATGTGATAGTCAAAACCTGTAACCTGGCTGAGCATAACTGTCTTTTTGGTCACTCTGGTTATCACACCCTTGCTCATTACAAAGCCTATTATATGGGTGCGTTGCTGCGAATCTCTTGCAAACACCAACATTTTTCCCAGACACCTTTCCGCAAATCAAAATGGCGGAAATTAACAAAGAGATTTACTTTTGCAACGAGTAGGCTCCCTCGTGGTTGGTTTGCCTAGCCTACACAAAATACATGTATCTAAATATGAACAAAACACTGATCTCTGGAATGAACTTTGGCTAATTTAGGGAGACCAATTCGCTACTGACGCGGTCAAAAAGACGTCAGTGGTATATGCCCCTTTCATGCCGGCCTCTAGACCGTTTAAATGCTTCAATTGTAATCCAGCCATTACGGTTTGTATTTTGTCTATATGGCCAATGATATCTTTGGATAGTTCTTGGGTCAAGCACGAACAAATTTGATGTTTTTGGCACCTTAGCTTCATTCATACTCTGACGGGCGAGTTAAAGGGTTGACAATTTACCTTCTGTAGCCGTTATATTTTCAACTTCGGTCCTGTCTGTGGTGAATATGTCGAAATATACGTTAAGTCTTTATGCTTCGTCACGTGGACATGACATGCTTTCACACGAATTTATCTTAGTCAAAGTACTGAAAGCAGAGTCAATTTGCAAGACGAAAATCTTTAAATTTAAAATTAAAATACAACAACGAACAGTAATCAAAACGTGTCGCCACAGCAAGTCAGCAGCGCGTGTATCAAAGTCAAAGATTAATTAATTCTAAATTCGTTTCAAAGTTCGTGTTGACTTCCAAAGTTAAAATTACGAACCGTTCTTCTAGCTTTATAACCTTTGATTCACAACTGTTCCGTTTTATTTCGTGAAAGCGGCACATTTGGCACAATGATTAAATTAAAGCAGGAAGTAGACAGAAGTCGGAATTTGTTTGGCAAAAGCAAAATCGGGCAAGATCGGTGAAATTCGAGGCACCAGGCCATGCAGTCGCCTGTGTTCTACATGTATGTTCGTTCGCCGGCCGGGAAAATTGAGTTAAAGAATGAATGCACGTCTACATTTAGGAATACACGGTGCAAATTTGAGGACCCCAAGAGGTCGGGTGACTTCTTATTTTAGTCAAACAACTTTTACATGTAAGCTGGGTTGGAAACCTCAGACTCCATTTTTGCAATTTAACGACCTCTTAAAATTTTAAAACATGAAAGTTTACCTAGGCAAAGAACCTAATCCACTAGTTCGTGCTGACTGCGCACGGTGTATTTGACAATTGGCCCCTTGTTGGCGGCTGTTTCACTTTTAATTTCACTATCTAAACATCCCGTTTTTTGACACACGGCCAAATTGACATATTATAACATGCTCGATTATAAGGAGGATTTTTCTGAAACCCTCCCCCGACCCCCACACTCCTCGAAACACGACACGACTCCCTCGACCCAAGACCCCCTCGACCCACAACCCCCTGAACCCCCGACTTGTGGCAATAGAGGATCTATGCGCTTTTTACATATTTTATATTTTTATTACGTCGCTGGGTAACTTTCTCATAAGACATACGTACACGCGGGTCTTTTCTGGCTGAATTCTGGTGATTAAAAACAGGAAGTGGCGTGAGAACGCGCTGGTCTTGAATAGCGCGCTATCGCTGTCAAGGAAACAGTTCCACGAGCGGCTATCAAAGGCCCAGTTCTAATAAACTGAAGGAGAGGGTACGTTAACGTGAATTATATTTTTATTATTTTTATTATATCGTATACTCCTTTACAATATACTTCATTTCACTTTGAAATCGTTTTATTTAACAGTTTGGTTTTACTGTTTTTTTTTCTGTTTTTTGGCTTTCGAACGTGCTGAATCGACTGCCTTAATTGCAAAAAACAGGGAAAATCCAGCCGAGCTCCTAGAATCATGATTTTAGTATTCACGTGTTCACAAGGCGTATGTTAATTTTGCCATACGTCCATATACTTTTTAATTGATTGACTTTGAAGTTACAATTCTTTTGCCGACTTTGTCACCAGTCGATTACCCGTAGAATGACGTCATAGGAATGCCTGATATCAGTCGGTGATTTTGTGTATTCATTTACAGGGTAAGAAAACGATGAATGACACTGTCAAGAGGCACGGAAGGAAAATCCGCCTTAATCTCGTCCCTTCGTGCAACGATACTGAACTCTTTTATAATTGCGTGATTCAAGATGTTTCGGGAACCAGGTGATGCTGGTGTCTATCACGTTTCATTCAAGCGCGTATAGTTAGAAATCGTGTTGGTGCAGTAAGACCTTTGCTGTGTGGTGCCTGAAAGCAAAATGAATTTCGTTTGCGATTGTAACTTAATTATTAATTCTTGTGTTAGCATTGTACCAATTCCTGTGTAGGCCTAGTAATGGTAAACATTTTTATTGTAAAGTGGTAATTATACAGAAAATTTTATTTTTTTAAGTATAAGTCATGTTCAGGCGCACATTGTACTGTTGTAGAAAACTTCAAGTGAAACAGTCCAATTGGGAAGTAGTGAGTAGCCCTTAAAATAGTCGTTGGGTTTATGGTACTCAAGGAGTGGGGTCGACTATCGTAAAAAACAGCTGTCGACCGCTGTTGCCAGCGTAAAGTTGCTGCCACATAAACTCGTCAAGATGCGCTTCCAAGATGTCCGGGATGACACCACACATGCTCTTGAACATCTACTTCGCGTTCTTCCAAAAACACTCGACATGGTTGCTGTGTGCGCTAGTCTGTGGATCAACGAAGTCCATGGTATCGTTGACCGTGTGGTGGGTGTACGGTGGCACAACTGGGAGGTTGACGATACCGTGGTAGGCATCCCACATGTCGCTGTGGATGACGGAGACGAGCAAGATGAACTGTTGTAAGATGGGGAGAAGTGTATTTGGCGTTCCTGTTCAGCACAAACTGCAGAAATCCAACGTTCTGTACAAGGCAGTATCCTCCAAACACACATCGTCGCTGAACCACATGGCCCACGTTGTTCTTTCTTCTGGCCATCAACGACTCGTAAATTTGCACCATGACACCGGACAGCCAAACCGTAAGGGGTTGTTCATGAGTTGGGTGGTAGCCGTACCAAGTCATTACTACTGTCCGGTCTATTCCCAGCATCTCCAAGGCAAGCGCTATCTGTTGCTTGAATACCCACGCCACGCGTGAGCTAGACTATTTCAGCATGAGACATTTTGAAAATGGTAGCCTACACACTTATCTTGTAATTTATAGTCATGGGTACTTGAAATGGGCATCTCACAACTTGCAGGTGTTATGTCTTTTATGAATATTCACATTTTATTGCGTTTTTGAACCACTCCCACAGTGCTGATAGCAGTGATAACTAGCGATCATTTTGGTGGCATTTGAAACTTTTCCACGGAAATCCATAGTTTCCAAAAAACTTCAAAAGTTTTTCGAACTATTCGCTAAAGACCACCTACTTACGCGGCATTTTTGACTGTCAAAGACTTATTCTGAAATGTAGTTTTGGCGCTTTTATGGTTAAAAATGTCATGTCATTTTCCACTGAACTGAAACATTTACCGCAGCATGTGCTTTTTCGGTTTTGGAGAATTTTACATATTCCGATAAACCATGCGGAAATAAAAATCAACGCCCAATCACCTCGTTAGTAAGATTTGTCTATTCTATCATAATTGTTCTAAAAATATTTGCTCAGAGCGTCATGACTAGTGATGCTTCACGGATATTTAAACCGACGCCCGTCGTTTGCCTCTTTTCCATGACATCGTAAGCTACGGTCACTTTGTTCACCGGACATTCCACTGCATCCACCTAAACAAGGTGTCTCCAAGCTTCATGTTCCATTCATTTTTGCCTTGGTTACAAATCGCATAATGTTCGGCCGACTCCACCGGCTCTTTTTACCATAAGCTTTTGTGCCGGTATTGATATTGTCGCACTCGGCATATTATGTTGTCGCCGGGGGACAACAATTGTCGTACTGTAACGGAAACCTAGCACAGTCATGCCATTTTCACCAGAACAGTATAAACGATTGAGTGTTTTTTGACACCGATGCTTAGCCGGCGCCCAACCGTTGACCCCTATACATCCCGCAAAGTCGTCGAACTTCGTGGGAAGGTTCATGTGTTACGAAGCTCGTTCTCATCAGTTTCGTTTTACTTATTTGCAAGCATTAAAAAATCTTCACCTGGCGATATCTACTGAGTAGTAAAAGTGTTTCATACTTTTGACTTTTAAGACCGCTCCATTTAACTTCCAAAAACTCCCAAAAGTTTAAAATGACATTTACAGTGGCTGATTGCCGACTGGCACCATCTTCAGAGATTTCATTGGCAAGCTGCATGGAAATCAACGTTTCATAATACCCCGATGAGCTACGGATGAAGTACGAAATCCAAAATTATTAAAATAGAGCGCACTCAATATTTCATGAACATTCACCACCATTTTATGGCAGACGTGTACCGTACGTAAAAAATGCGGATTACTCTCGGGCTAAATATGTGCTGTCTTTAAAATAGCAAAGCGTGAGAGAATGCACATTCCAACCTGTCTACAATTGAATTTCTGAAAGAATTGTTACTAAGAACGGCATTGCCAAGGTTAACGAAACCTTCAGATTGATAATGCAAATTGTGTAGTGCTTTGTTTTCTTGCGCACATTGGTTTCGTAACACGTTGAGGCGTTGGCGTCGTTCGATTTTTTTACAGCCAGCAGACTACGTTTGTCTTTGTCCATAGGTGCCTTCACAAACTCGTTTTACAAGCTTTTGTGGATGGTTAGAACATGCCCTCTGAGGTAATACGCTGTCAAGTGCAAATTCAAGTTCGAATTTTTGATGTTAGGCTTTTATTAGTGAAAAGTCTGTTAATCTGTTGTCCATACTGCTCAAATACAATTTGAATGATACTCTGTGTGATAGCCATCATCATCAGTATAACCTACATGTACTTTACAACTGGAATGATCCTTCGATACTCATTTGTAAAGAAATGTGTATCAACAGTTAAAAACGAGACTTCTTTGCTCGTCTCTGGGAAAAATTTCGTCAACACTGCAAAGGATGAATTGTTTCTGTACCCTGTAAATGAATACACACAATCGCCGGTAGGTGTCAGACATTCCTATGACGTCACTGTACGGGTAACCGACTGGTGATTAAGTCGGCAAAATAACTGTAACTTCAAAGTCAATTAATTGAAAATTGGATGAAGGTATGACAAAATTAACAGCACAGATCAATTTCTATGCACCTTGTCGAGGGGGTTGTGAGGCGTGGGCCGAGGGGTGTGGGGTCGAGGGGGGTTTCAGAACAATTCCTATAAGGAGGGCATTTCATGTTTTGGTAACACCTGCAATTTCCCATTCAACTTTAAAAACATCAACAAAATAAGCTGTTGGGCATTTTTGGGCTCTACATCTCTCGTTCCACGATAAGTCTTTGTGTGTTGCAACGAACATTTCACTCTAACGTTTTCACTTCGACCCAGATGTCCAGTTTTTTTATCCTTCAGTCACACTTTTCCATCCAGTTGTTCAGTTTTTTGATTCTTGAATGTTGACCGTGACAACTTTGCAATAGGTGTTCAAAATCAAATTGTCTCTTGTTTTGTCCAGAGTCCACTTTTATTAGTGACATAACAGTCGTTAAAATTTGTTGTAATGTATCCTGTTTACGGTAACATACACTACATATGTCATGATCTCTAACTTTTCCTTTCTAAAGAAAAAAAGTTCATGGAAAGCCCTACACTGCAACCAATGAGATGAGCTATCCACAATACATTTCAAAGCTCATTGATCGATCATGTTTGCTTATACATGTATTTTATCTATCAGAAAACCTTTATCTGCACGTTTCGGATAGATACTTGGAATAAATTATCGTATTTTTCAAAAATGTCACCTCATTTTGAATTTTCACTAAATAATGTAATTGTATCAAACGGCCCTATAGCTGCAATTAATCTTATTAAACATGTATTAAGATGTGTAATTTTCGATAAAAGTGTGAGGTATCCATTATCTCACTAAAACCTTTGTCTTCATAAAGAAATCTTTTGAATCATTGAAATTATTTCCCTAATCACTTAACTACGGATTTATATAACCTCTGTGGTTCATTTTCCTTTGTCATAATTATTACTATTACACGCTGTTGTTTCTTCGAATTTTGGTAGCATTCTTTGTTTTTAGAATAAAAATATCATCTTAAAGTATTCAGATATTAAAACTGTTATTACTTACTCTGTTTTATTGTTTCTTAAAAATAATCTCCGCTGGAAAATGTTAAATCTGATGAGGAGTATTTATGCTGAAGAGAGACATCTTGTGTAAAATACAGAGTAAAACCATACGCTACTTTGCATGTTAAAAAGAGTGAAACAAGGCTGCATACTGGGCCCCTGGTTAGTCTCCGTCTTTGTAAGCGGGCTGGTGTCAGAGGTCAAAGAAAATGGAGATCGAGGTACCAAGTGTGATGATATAGAATTAAGATCATTACTGTTTGCGGGCGATTTAGTGCTTATGGTGGTCACAGTGCCTGGTCTTTAAAGAAAATTAATTGTAATTAGTGTGTGAATCGGTTAATCTTGAATAGTACTGTCGAACTGTATCAGCACACGAAAAATAGATTTACGAAACAGGTTGGTAGAAACAAAATATTATTACAAGTATCTTAGTTTATTATTTTCTTTCAGATTAAAATGGAAAGAATATTGCGTGCACGCTAGAAAAGCAATGAACATGTTAAAAGCACATTAAATAAAGTGGAGTGTAGTTCCAAACATGTATGGTTTTAATTGTTTGACAATTTTCTAGATGGGGTATATATATATATATATATATATATATATATATATATGTATATATGTATATATGTATATGTATATGTATATGTATATATATTCAGAAGATATACATGCAGAAACTATTTAAATATGATTTTTGTAATTGGGCAGCTGGTGTGTCAGAGAAAACAACTAACGTTATGCCTAGAGAGGAATACGGAAGACATTTACATGTATTATCAATGAAACACTCGTGCAGACCAATAATCTAGTGGGCCAAAAAGCTACACAAGGATAACCAATGGTACCCGAAGAAAATTTAAAGGTACTGCGGAAGACTTGTGAAAGGGGGCGAACAAATGGGGCTATTCGGAGAATTCTCCTCGGGGTGTCGCTGCTGTACTAGTGGTGATTGAATTGCGCATGCGTGGCTATCTGCATGTAAACAACTGGTAAAAGATGGAATTTTTATCAAAATACGTCGTCGCGCTAAGCCTTATTACTGCTAATTTCCGTGGTGCAAGTCTTCGACAGGTGGCCACAAATTCCCAAAAGACCTAAGGTTACTATATTTGTGGACAATTGCGGTCAACAGGGTCAATTAACTGACAAAAAGTGTGTGGATGCTGAAGCCCCGTGTGTGTTCTATGACTATGCAGTTCCCGGCATTCGGAGACTACACAACATTACTTGGTAAGTTTTAGCAATCAGTTTCTATCAACATTGTTCGGTGATGTTGTACCCACCAGTTACCCCACTGAATAACAGGTTTGTTGAGTGGAACTAAGTGTTTCTTTTTGGAAACTCACCCGATGCCGGGTAGGCTAGCAGCACATATTCATATTGTCCTGGGTGGGAGTGCTCCCAAAATAAGAGGTGTGTGGTACGTGATGCACAGAAGTCAATAGTGACTTTTTCACAGCAGTTTCCCTTCAAAGCTATGCTGTTTCCAATAAAATTCTCTAGATGAGTGAGTTTCCTTATTTTATCATGGACCCCACCCCCAGGACCACCAGCTCAGTTATCAAATTAACATGAATAAGCCTCAATTCAGTAAATGTCCTAACATTGCATTGGAAAAAATTGCTTGTTGAGATCAGAAGCACATTTTAAGTGTCATGAAAAATACATATTGTTAAATCACTTTTAGCCAGTTTCACATATTTTAATTCAGATATTAAATAAGACTTGGGTACAAAGGTTATTAGTTTCTACACATAAACATGAAGATGAAATGTCAAGTATGTTCTGCCTTACAAAAGTAGTTTTGTCTTGTCTTTTCTTTTACAATTTCCTAATATTTCTATTCTGTTACAGGCGAGAAAAAACAACTGAAACCAACCGCCTGACCATCTATTTCACCGTTGGACAAAGTGAAAAGCAATCCTTCAGCAATAACCTGAGAGAATTGAATGTAATTCAGAAATTCATCACCTGATATGCCTGATTATGGACTCCCTCGCAATGTTGTTTCTTTCTGTGCTTTTTCAGTTTGCCATTTGTTTTAAATACATTGATAATTGTTTATTCTCGAATCTTGTGCATAGCAGATTCTTATCCAGCTAGCTACAATTGAAAACATACAATAAGACAATCGATGCAGTCACTGAATGTCATTTCCCCATAATCTGTACCAAATCGAAAAGTTTTTACCAATAGTATAAAGCCTTTCTTCTGAAAGGAAAATTTAATGTCACTCAGCTTTTGGCTTTCATTTCACTGGGTTCTAGTTTCAATGGCCTATAGAAGCGCATCAAGCGCTTGTAAAAAAGGTCCAGTTTCAACACGTGGCTTTCTTTCATGTAACCTCGTTCAACCTCAATAACATCCACAATTAGACCCTTGAAGGTAAACACAGCAGCATATGACTTGAATCGTTTTGAGCCCAAAACAGACTCTGAACTAGACCAGAGTGTGACTAGGTCTTCTTTAGCTTCAGTCCCTCATGTTTCTTCCAGAAAGGAAATAAGCTATTGTCCACACATGACTCATTGCCTATGAAAGGGCATCCTCACCAACAAGGCTTATTTGCGTAGCAGTCAGATATAGTTCGTCTGGATACACAGACAGTCCACTGGCACATTGTCTTATGGTAACTTAGTACTGCGATTCACATTTCTCCAGGGCCACTGACTTGCACATTGTGCCATGCAGCACTGCTGGTGTGTGGCAGTGCTGTGGGAAGAGTACGGAGTAACAAAGCTTGTCTATGATACAGCTTGAAGTGGCCTTAAAACGTCACTGAACCTGGAACAAATATTGAAATATGAATAATTAAGTACTCCAGATTGGATCAAAAATGATGTTATCCCTGTTTTTCAAAAATGTATGGCGATTGGTCTACAGTTTCACATAAAAGTAAATAATTACTATTTTCAGAAACCAAGGGTGTATATAATGAGTATTGCATAAAACTGTGTCTTTATTTTTTATCCCTAGCCATAACAATTCTTTAAACGCATCACTTGTCTGTAAAATATACAAGTTTTTTGAGACAACTTCAAACCTTTGTTACCCATTTTCAAGCCTTTTTAATTTTGATACTTTCAGCAATTTTAAACTCAGATTACACGTTCATGGGTCTGTCAAGCATACTTCTAGCCTAAGGTTGAGGGAACCGTTTTTCTTCTAATAGAAGATATGAAGACTTGGGTCATTCATTTAAAAATGATGGATAATCTTTCTGTTGTTTAAGAGTATTTACAAATCGTAAGGCACCATCAAAAATGCAATTTTCACAAAAATGGCAGTCACTTGAATTTATAACCACTTGCAACATTTCAAGGCATGAGTTAAGACTATTCAGTCATTTTGAATTCGGAAAATGTAATATATTTTCGTGGTTTTACAATTGATACAAGTAGCAAAACAGTTTCATGAAATCAACTTGAAGGGACTTCGTGAAGGTTAAGAATTACCTCACCATGCTCTTTTCCCCAAACATGTATTACCTGTTATTTCCACACATTCAGTTGTACCAAATATTACAACCCCCCATGCCAATCCCCCCTCAGAGGACCTGAATAAGTAATTTAACAAAATGACTTTAAAAATAGCTGTTCCTTTTCAAAGGCTTTGTTCGTTGTCTCCAATATTGAAAGTAGGCTTTGACAACAGATCTGCACTGGATGGGAAGATCTTGTTGGTTATCTGCAGTCAAATGCTAAAAACCAATTTTTGTCCGTTCAGGGACGATGCAGAAGCGATGCATATCTCCTCTGCACGGTACAAGCCTTCAAACCTAAAAACCAAAGGTTACGCGAAAACTGACGTGATAGATTTCCATTTCAACGTGTAATAGATTTCCAGAAGACATATGATAGGGAGTAAACAAATACTAGTCTAATGCAATGGATATTTATCACTCACGTACCCTTTGCCATTGGGATTGGATTGTAATCTTAACTCATTAAGCTGTATCGAGTTGACAGCATAAATACTCAGCATTGATTGATGTAACTGTCACTGATAAACTTTTAGAAATCATTCCAAACAATAATAATGCTTTGATGTACGAAAAAACCCCGATTGCTACGTCAAGTATCGTATCACATATCACAACATACAAAGATTAACCAGACTCTGGCTGGCGACTGACTGCCGCGAAGTCGACATCGGCGAGCGCCTCAGTTAACAGGCATTGGTAGAATAATCATGGAATAATCGTTAAAATAATCACAAACCTTACCTTTGTATGAGGTCGTGCTTACTTCCTCTCATAGAAACACCCTTTTTACGCAATCTCAGATTTAGTTGGCACGGCTGCAAGCCATTTCACCATGTATTTAAAGGGCTCGCGAAATCGAGGCTGCTAATCTATCACCACTAGTACACGCACGCCCTCTAGTTATGGTAGATTTTCCGAATAGCCCCATTGTGTCAGTGCGCTATATTTTATTCAGATACGGGTTTGAGAGGTACGGATAACTGGCCCTGGAAATACTGATTCATTGATATTAGAATTTAAGCAAAGGTTATTCTACTGTGGTGCCTAAGAATGGAGGTTGTCAGTACAGAACTCCAGTAAGTGCTCACATCACTCTGTCATCAAAACAGAATTCTCTTTTGAAGAATATCTTTACCGTCTACCAGCAGCTATACATGTAGGTAGAATACATGTACTAGCCAAATTCAGGTGTTCTTGACGTCAACTGAAAGTAGAATCTGGTAGGCACCATGGCAGTCTAAAGGAGGAGAGGCTTGATGAAATCTGCAATCGAAGTACAGTAACTACTTGAAAAGTGCCCTGACTAACATTATATTAAATCTAATTTAATCAGAATTATCCAGACACTATACTTAAAATGTGAGCTGTCAATTCAAAACAAACAATATCAACCTTTTGAAACGATTATCTCTATTTATATTAAAAAATTGTGATCTTAGACAGGAAATTTTGACATCGTAAATATTCATTATTATTATTACTTATACACAAAGAGTGCCAGTAAATACAATCTCAAAGACAGAATATTGACCACATCCCCGGCCTCAATGGGCTTACTCAGTTACCTAATAACAATTAAACCATTACATAACAACTTTGACCACTACAGACCAGTATTACTTCTAACCTGCAAAGCGTCTTGAATGAATTTCGCCAGACCTTTCAAGTTGTTTTGGAATGTTTGAGGTAGGGCAGAATACGGTATAAAAATGGTCGAATATGAACATATTTTTGTAAATATGTATATGTGTATTGAACATCTGATCATGAAATTGCCGTCTATGCCAACTATTGTAATAAAATTTGTACATGTACAAATGAGCTTAGCTCCAAGTACAAATAAACAGTTTCTTTCTCCTTTCTTGTTTAGACACACATTTTTAAACTAAGTATACAAATAAGAAAAGTGTCTCTTTCTGTAGCGCCATTAAAACTTTTGACAACAACGAAGAGGTATTGTTACTTTACCTAATATGGTAAAAATATACTTTTAGTTCTACAACCCAAGAAAATACAAAGAGAGTAATAATGAAGTCATGTGTGTACTAATTGGACGATTAGTTAAGAAGTAAACCAATTAACTTGTATTAGCAACAAATTTAGGGCGTCATAGCGACATAAATAACCAGAGAGATAGACCTTAGCTATTAAAAAGGACTAAACCTTCATGAAAAAAGTTTCACCAATCCAAAAGACTACCACCGAGAATTTAGAACACGGAATCGCTCGCAACTTCCGTTTAGAATTTAGTCAATTAAAAAATCCAAGATTACACGTTTTTAAGTATTATTTAGACTTTCCTTGCGGTTTGGTGAAATTACATCCGTCAGTGATATTTCAAGATGCAGTGGCATTTACAAAAAATGCAATAAACTAAACTACTCCTGCTACCTATGTAAAATCTGTAGATAAGAATTTTCAGACAGATAAAAGTGAGAAAACATCTATTGTGTAGCTTTGAAATGTACTGAGGATATCTTATTTTATCTGTTACAGTTTAGGACTTTACAGAGAAATTCAACAATAAACTCGTTGTCCCCCAAGTAAATTTTAGTGACACTGACACATGCAGACTATATCACCGTGTTCCAGTGACAATGGACCCCATATTTACTACATGTATAATTATGTTGTCAAATTAAGAAATGGATTTTAAGAAAGGAGGGAGAAAATGCTTTTTGGAACATTTTTTGTATAGTTGTCAAAATTCGACAGTGACAAAACTGAAAACCACCCCCAGCGGCACCCATCTCTTAGCTGTAGCTAAAAATGTGACCACTGGTGCCACTACCACACAACTCTAGCTGGACACGATGTCCCGCATGAGCATTTAACACGACCGTAAGAAATTGTTATATTCGCAGAAGTCTTTTTGAGGCTTGCAAACATTTTTAGTAGGATATACTTAATTCAGCCCAAAACTCTTCGAATGTCTTATACTTCCGGTGGGTCTTGATCAGAAATAAGAAAAACTGACTATGAAAAAACGGTTTTTTTAAAAAATATAATGGGGAATTAAAATTGTTTTTAATAACTTACCAGTGGAATAAAGTTAAATTTCTTTGAAATTTACATCTGTTCAAATCCTTTTAGTGACACCATGTATCCTGTAATATGCTTAAGTTTTCAGCGCATCAACCTCCGCTAATAACATCACCCAATTCCAAATCACGCACTGCATTGTGGTTCAACGTTTTTTGTAGTGGCTACGTTGAATAAATATGTAACAAAATAATTTCCTGATGGTGTATGGGCTACGAACAATTGTATTTTGTGGGCGTTACAAAAATGAAAAGTTGGGAAAGTGCAAGTCATCAAACCCCAAAGAAATTACTGCACCAGATGCGTTCCTAGACTGAAATAAATGTTTCAAACAAAAATGATATTTCGTTGAGTTTTGACCCAGGGGGGAGGTGAAAATAAAAATGAATCTATTGTATATGTATTTGTTATCCAAAGACGAAAGTCCAGATAAGACTTTACAAGCGTCGCATTTATTTCAGATCCCCAGATAGACTTTGAAAATGCCCTCGTTAGATAGTATAAGTGGCACTATTTGGCAAATGACCAAATAAGCATCAATACAGCAATCGGGTTTGGTGAACGTCAACACCTGACTAAAACTTAACACTTTACACAACTCGGAATCTCGACAACTGTACGTCCTAAGACGAAGATTTGTTCAAGTTAAAATGTGCCTAAAGTACTTGGATTATTTCAGGCAATTTTACATAGGAGCAACATTAATGTCTACCGAGGAGGATGATTAGGTTAATGGGCGACGATGGTGTCGACATAAGTGTCGATTCGTCGAATTTGGAACGATCATTGGAGTCTCGCTGGCGACTTGTATTTGTTCCTTAGGGACGTATGTGCATTCAACATATGATCTAATGGCGCGCAAGCATAAAATGCCAGCAATGCAAGACGGGTAGATTCTATTAAAGAGCTTCCTGCTCAAACTCTCCCTCGAGTAGATTTTAATTAATTGATTGATATATCTATTCTCTGAGGATGACGCACGCGATATCGGGATGTCAACTACAATTCATAACAACAATGCGTTGGCCATGATGTAAATTATGAGTAACAAATTGTTACCAGTTTGATACATTTCTAAGTCTACATGTAGCTCGTGGAAAAACTGACACAGATCTACACCTTAATCAGGTCAAATACAAAACAACTTAAGAAGTAGAAAAGAAAATGTTACATGTAAATATGCGTCAAATATAACTGGGCTTTGTGAAGATCCTACGTGCCATTTTACTACGAGTTAAGTTTGCTCAGACTTTGTGATCTCTAGAAAAGCTTCAACAAATACGTGCAGAAGTCGCGCGATTTGCGTTGAAGAAAAATAGAATCGGCAGCCGTCAGTCTGTCATTATCCACCTAAGGCTGTTATTAGATCAGGGCACTAACTAATGTCAACGACTCAAAACGAATTTTTCTAAAATTGTGGCTAATTATTTTAGTCTCAGTAACTGGTCCCAGGAGAACGGACTTCATTCTACGAGATAAAGTGGCAATCGATATGAGAGCATCATCTTTCGTAAAACGTAGATCTCTGCAATAGTCAGTTCTCCCAGTCATAGATTGACGTCAGTCGCCATTTTATCGTGTGGAACGACAGACGTTGTGGAAGACCAGTTTTAGTCACGCGATATGGCTAGCGAGATCTATCAAATGTAGCTGCGTCTGCTTCAGGGCGATACCCATTATCTGTTGTCCGTCTCGAGGAAAGTTGATGATTTGTCGTGTGAGTAATTACGAATCGTCTTGTACATGCAAATGTAGCCTACGTTTTGTCAAAATACCAGAAACCATCCTCATCAGATTTGAGTTTTGCAGACTTGAGGTACTTGTAACTTTTAAGTTATGCTACTGGTGTGCTACCAAATGTCGATTATGTAAATGAACTTGAGTGACATTTTTTGACAATCACAGGTCAAGGAACACTTTTGCACTTTCCATTTGAGACAGCATACAACTGCCATTATTTCTCCAGTAACACTAAATAGATTTCTGAACATTCCACACATTTTACACTTCGAAAATGAAGGCCCGCCATTGTTCAGGTAAAGGAACAACGATAAGACGAGTTTTTGTTGAATATCTCAGGTTGAGTAAGACCCTAAAAAATGTTAAAACTTAACTTAATTTTGGAACGACATAGCTCAAAAGGACTGATCGCGTTCATACGAAACTTTCAAAAGATATGCGCAATGCACTGTTCTCCAACGCTCGCTCATAAATTCCACTTCTGCACAATAGATCCTTCAAGGAAGGTTTTTGAAGGAATTTGTAATGCTCTACAGATGTTTTTGTAAAAAAAATCTGGTATACAAAGAAGATTCTTTTGCTACAGACACTCAAGCTGTTGTTCGAAAAATGGCGTAATAAGAGTACTCCAAACATGCTTATTTCCTGTTTACGTGTCTCAGTTCTTCATGAGCCCACAGGCTGTTTACGAATGTCTCCATTTTTACGTGGTTTGCAGTTCGTCCATCAATGTCATTCCCATGGCTGCGTTCCGTAAGCCAAACACCAGACACCTGCTGCGAGAAATACTCCCTCTCTTCTTACAGCTATCTACCAGACAGTAATGTTCTGAGAAATGAATTCCATCATATTTAGGATAGGAAATTCACTCGGCTGTTTAATCACGTGAACTTCATGTACCACCTTACTCGGGATTTTGGTTCTTCTGCCACAATGTCCAAAATTACAGTACAACACAGCAGTAACAACACCCCTTCCCTATAACGAAAGCATTACGTAGTTTAGCAGGTATAATTATTAAGCTTTCAAAGTGAACTTTGTTATTTACGAAGACAACTGACATAGATCATTTGGTTTCTCAAGGTCAGTGAGGGATTCAATTGTTAAAACACTGAGAACACCGTAAGCTTTTTAAAACAGCTTTATGTTTTAGTTTCAAATAAATCAAAGTTAACATGAATGTCAAACTATTTCTGGAGGTCGATTGAAGAATTTAAACCCTCCCAGCTTGGAATTTCTGGAATTTTCCAAGTTAGCTTTCACGGATTAATTTCAGCGTTTGATTTCGTTTCCAATTTTTTATTGTAAAAGAGGCTAATCTTCCAATGTGCGTCGACATTCTGCCTTTTTTGAAATCCAGTGTGGAAAAGCCATTGTTTTTTCTAACACCGGCTTTAATTATGACTGTACGACACCCGGTTCGGCCATTTTCTCGACGACGAGTGCCGTAATGTCTTTATTTGAGCATCCGACAGGACGAATCAAGACTGGATACGAAGTTCCTGCTTACGGACGTTGGTTATGATTTTGATAGTTGAGACGCTATGACATGAACGGACAGAAATGTAGAGACGTTCACAGTTGGAAAATTCACCACGCAGCAACTTCTGTAGGATTCAAAGCATGATATACAAACGGTGAGCCTCTGTGCGGATGTAATTCATGTCATCCACATTTGTATGTGTGTCAGGATTAAGACGCTATCAGTCTCAGTTCTCCAGGTTTTGTTTTCCGTTTCTGTTAATGTTGATGGTTCCCGATTCGATTCGAGTCCGTGCCCACAAGACACACAACAGCCATCTTTCCAGGAGGTCTCTTCATATCTATATTTCAGACAGAGGAGAGTGTACATCAAACAACACGCCATCTAGCGGTCGTAATACATAATCTATTACACCCTTCCCCTCAAGCTTGGAAAACTTAACTACAGGAACAACAAACAGCTTTACAAGTTCAACCTGTCCGGGGGCTTAACATTTCTGAGCGAACGTCTAGGAGCCGGTACTGGCGGAACTTCCAGAACAGGCACAGAGGCTGAGGGTGATTCCACGACATCCCTGTTAGATTCGGGAACAATGGGTGAACTCAACATATCATCAGGGCTTGTCGCTGAATCAGGCTCATTAACATTAGGCACAGGTTCAATGTTAACAATATCATTACCAGAAGACAAATCATCAGTTACTTCTACACTTCTATCATGCAAACTGGGAGATGTACAATCTAGCTGCATCTGGTCAACATGACGTCTATAACATTTGTCATTGTCAGATTTCACCAAATACATGCGAGACCCTAAACTTTCCATAATGATACCTGGCAACTTATTAGGGCCAACACCAAAGTTTTGAAACAGAACCTTATCACCAATCTCAAATACACGTAATTTACCAGATTTGTGATTTTCACATTGAACAGCTTGTTTAGTTTTGACTCGACTAGTGAAATCAGGTTT
>NMRA01000183.1:606981-681247 GCA_002633005.1 Phoronis australis | reverse complement strand
CTTTAGAGTCCTTCATCGCCGCCTCCATAGCAACCACAATGTCAACGGCATTTTGAAACTTCAAATCTTTCTCTCGTAAGAGACGTTGTTGCATTTTATCTGAGTAAAGGCCCATAACCAACTGGTCTCTCAGACGCTCCTCAAGTGTAGTTTTAAAATCACAGTGAATACTTAGGGTTTTCAAAGCCGCAATATAATCACGGATTGGCTCTGTGGGCTTTTGTATCCTTTTCATGAAGCGGAAACGTTCCATAATCACCACCGGTTTTGGGGAGTAATGTTCTTTCAGCGCAGCGACGCACTGTTGAAACGTTTTGCCCTTAGGGGCTGCCGGAGACACCAATGATTTCAACAGATCATAAGCCGTTTCACCGATAACGGGTAAAAAACAACTAACATGTTTTCCGGAGGGCAAATCATTTGCCTCGAAATACGCCTCCAATAGTTCGATGTATGAATCAATGTGAGTTGATTCTGTTAACGGAGATATTGATCCAATTAAAGACGACATTTTTTTTACCTCGTCGCCAACTGTTAATGTTGATGGTTCCCGATTCGATTCGAGTCCGTGCCCACAAGACACACAACAGCCATCTTTCCAGGAGGTCACTTCATATCTATATTTCAGACAGAGGAGAGTGTACATCAAACAACACGCCATCTAGCGGTCGTAATACATAATCTATTACAGTTTCTATTTCTTTACTAGCAGATAGCATTTGATGATGTAAGTCGCTTACATAGACTATTAGAGAATAACCCAGGAAAATTACCCATGGGGCGAGGAAAGTGATGACGTATGACGCAATTTGTTGACAATTGAAAATTAGAGGTCATTCTAGAAGAATTCTACATCATGTAAGTGATTAGTAAATACAACCATAGTCTGGAATATTTTAGAAATTTGTTTGTGTTTAGAATAATCCGGAGAAGATTGTCTTGTTTAATGCTAGAACGCTCCAGAAAGTGTTTTTTACAGGTAAAAACTCCAAGAACATTGTAAAATACTAAAGTTAATAGGGCAGTTGAGTTTATGTTAAGAGGAAAGTCATTTGAAGTTTAATTAGTGTTACAGTCCATATAGAGCCAGCAGGTTACTGAAGTAACGATTGTAGCAGTTGCTGCAAGTGACTGAAGAGATCATTACAATTCAGGACTTCGCAGCACTGGCTGGACGATGCAACGGACGTTTTTTGTTTGAATTATGAACATACGGTCGAGGTTAACAATTTCATTATTTTGAACCAGTTCTGTGTGTCTTCGCACCAAAAGCACTTATGCACAGTCAGTTACATTGTTCGCCCTACCATCCACGGGGGAAATGTGACAATTTGCGAGCTCGTCATGAGATAAATGACGGTTAGAAGGTGTAATGAAGTCGGCTTTTAGAATTGTCAACTCACTATGGAGACAAGAACAGAAGTGAGGGGGTGCTGGGCCTCTTACAGGAAATGGGCCTGCAGGTAGACGACGATAAACATGAACTTGAGAAATTAGATAACCTGGCCGTTCAGTGTCATCTTGTACTTGCAATGCTTCTCTATATCAACTGGTTAAACCGAGGTCGCCCCCCGCCCTTAATATCACAGTTTTAAATCGATGCATGTTTACATCAGTGCATTCAATCAGCGTGGCAGATAATTGGTGTTTGCTTTGTGACGTCGGACAGATGACTGAGCCTGGCGATTACCAAAAGAAAGACTGGTATCAGACCTTTCAAAAAACAGTATCTGAAATGCACCACTAAATGGAAATTAGTTGCAACAAAACAGCAAGCTCATAGGCCCGTGACGTGCAAGCCCGTGAGACTGAAGAGAGAAGGCAAGCCCTCGAGGCTGAACAGCACATGTAGATAGAAAGAATGGAACACAAGAGGTCGTCAGCAGCACTGAAACCTGGGGGTAACGCTATGACTACAACTGTGCCAAACCCAACCTACCTTGGTTGGACGAAAAGCAGGATGAGAAGGACAACTTCCTCGAAAGGTTGGAAAGATTCGTTGAGATTGGACCTAAAGTGAATGGACAATAAGACTTAGATCCCTTAGGAAAAGAGCCTATAGGCTGACACCGTGCTCCCTATGGCCGATGCAGTAGAATATGCTACTCTAAAAAGGTCATGCAGGGTAGAGATTTCCTAAGTATTCCAGGAAGCAAGAGCCGAGGGAGGTGAGAAGGCTTACCATTTTGTGGCCGGACTTTAGCAGTATCTAGACTTGTGTATTGACAGGCCTGATTGCATCGAAGAATTTGGTGAGTTGAAGAATTGTTGGTGGGTTAGCAACACGTGGACACCTCTACTGAAGACCTGGTCTTGTTCCTGTGACAGCACTCACCCAAGTCTGTTTCAAACATTTTTATCTTGGTGGGGAGGTAGTTAAAAGCCCACGGAATGTATAAAAGAAGTACTCACTAGTCGTCAATGAAAAGGTCCCAAAAACGACCAGTTAAGCCAGACATCCAGCGGTCGACTAGAAGATTAATCTCGCAGTGGAAAGTGCTTCTTCTGCCACAAAGCTGGGCAACTGATCAGAGACTGTCGAAAGCGGACTCAAGTGAAGCCGCCCCAAAAGCTAGTAGCAATGAACCACAAAGGTGAGAAGAGGTCACCGGTGAAGTGCCCTTCAAAGGAAAGTTGAGTCTGAAAGACTTGTATGTTGGCACGAAGAATTTTCCAGTGCAGAGAGGCCCTGGCTGCACAGCTAATGTGATTAGATCCCGTTTAGTCGAACCAACAGATATAACCTTCCGACAAGTCAGGTAACAGCCTAGTGGAGATGACTCTAAGAGGGTACTACTTGCTAAGAGGAGATCCCAATGACCTCAACTCTAGAGGGAGTGAAGTTGGTCGGTATTACAGTGGAGTCAGATCCTGAAGAATCCCGCTTAGAAGCACCAGCTGTGACTACCAGGGCTCAAGCACAGTGGCAAAAAGTGTACATCAAACCGTTAGCTATATCTCCGACCATGCAAGAGGTGGGACTACAGCAGTCCAAAGTAGGTCACTGAAAAAGTTGTGGGATCAAGCTGAAGTCAAGGTCGAATGATATACTAAAGGCAAGGGGTCATACATAATATAGGACCAGTGAATGATACTCTATGGGTTGTTCAGAATAAAAGATGGCGATGGAGTGAACCATGTTGTCGTGTCGAGCAGGTTACGGTGCTCCTCGATGAGACTCGCTCACGAATCTACACCCGGTGGACATTTCGTATTAGGAAGATAATTGACTGTATCACCACCAGCTTTCACTGGCCAAAAGTGGCATCAGAAGTAACCCGGTTCCTCAGATCATGTGACGTCTTCTAAAAGACATACCGAAATTGCGAGTGTTCAAGGTACCACTAGGAAAGATGTATTTGATGGAGGAGCTTTTCTAGAATAAAGAGCGTAACCTGCTAGACATCATAGCTCCAGTATCAAGCAAGGGGAAAAGAAATATGTACATCCTCCCGCTAGTACAGGTAAATTTTGATTCCAGGTACCCGGTAGCAATGGCTCTACCGAATATTGAGACCGACCGTGTGACTGAAGCATTTTAGAGATATTCAGCGGAGTTGGGTTTTCAGTTGGGTGATCGTTGAATGCAGTTCACAAGGGAACTGATGAAGAAGGTAAGCAGGCTTTCGAGCGCACAGCGGACTTAGATGTGCTCACAGGTTCGCCTCCTCGGTGGCATTGTGATTCCCATTCGCGCCTTATATGCTCCTAGCTTCACGTTCATGACAAAGGATATTCAGCTCGTGTCGCAGGGGCATTTATCTGGAACTGTGTCGAGTGAAGAATATAAAATGAATCCCGTGGCCAAGCGCTCTATCAAAGAACTGATATTGCTCTACCTGTCTCCATCGGCTGACCCAGTATCTCCACCTACACTAACATTAGCATTAGTCTTGACGTTCTTCGTGTGACTTTTCAACTCAACTGAACTTGTTTACTGGAGAGCAACTTCGACCAGTCGACAGGGAACCGTTTTGAGTTAGCAACGGTCTAGAAATTTTAACCACTTCTCCAGTGCCAAACACAAGATCCATGGTTGCATGTCTCTAACACAGTTGGACTTGTATTTTTGTTAAGTTGATTGACCTTCGTGTGTGGTAACGGGTAATGTTTAAAGATGTTCACCCGTCCTCAGTTCTGCTGCAAGAAATTCACTGTGCATGTACGTATCTGACTGTTTTGCAGTAGGTTAGACTACAACAATGACCTCACTCCCACCATTTCGTCTTTCCAACGACTCCTTCGACGATCTTCTTGTTAAAGTTTCCCTTTCGTCTGAACATTGGAATTCATCTCTGGAACTTGCCTCAACAGATCTCTCTCTGTATATCACCGAGCCAACCATTGATGTACAATTGACTCCGTGATCCTTCCACGTACCTCCTGTCGATACTGCCGTAGACTTCTGGCACGACAGACAGTGCCGTTCCTGCTGACCTTCTGTTGACCTACGTTACTCATTTGGCCTCTTCTCTGGCGAGACGATGCACCTCCACCACGGCGGAGAGCTTAGTGTGCTAGTTATAAACTAGTTATTGTCTCCCTGCCTGTTTCTCCAGTGTCACCCTTTATGATTCGTATCTATTTAAACATTTCTCGTTTGTGTTCGTGGATAAGTATCCAACCATGTATTCTGGTATTGTTATTACTTCCGGGTCTTTATTTTTTGATTTCCGTCGTTATTTTAAAACTAGTTATTTTATAGTAAACGCGCTTTGCTAGCCCTGAATTTTTGTTGTTGGTGGAACACCGAATTAAAGTTAATATGACCGAAGACTTGGTTTTTCTTAAGTTTTGCTGACCAACCTTTGTTAAGAATCGTAAATTTTTAATAAAATCCCGCAAATTCAACACAGTTTGCTACTTTATATCTCGAATCAATGACAAAAGTTCCAAAACGCCAATATTACAAAAAAACCAAAACGTGGTTTGGAGAGTAAAACCTATAACATCCTTTCATAAGGTAAAGGAGTGATAATAGCCTGTAAAATGTACGAAATCTTGAGGTATTTATTTCACACTGATATTCTGTATTTATTTCACACTGATATTCCTTGAAAACTGGAAGTTGAAGCCTGATAATTATTAGTGCTTTCACCACAACATTAACACAAAATGTTTCTATCAAATGTCTTTTACAAGAAGTAGACGCGTGGTTTGTTATATGGCATATTTACGTTACAGAATCTACTTTTGTATATTTTATTCTCAAACATTTAATACTCCATAAAAGATGTGTCGAATCTAATTCACATTGGGTGCCGTTTCTACACATTCCATTCACTGGACATAGACCTTTAAGTTGTGCTGTTGAAATACTTGGTGTTATGTTTTCATTGTTCGACATATGTTACAGACCCCCTGTGAAGCTACACTTCGTTTATATGGAAGTGTGATAGAGCGCCTATCTCCCTCAAGTTGTCATGAATTTCCTGCTAAATTTCAACTTCCTGCTTCCTAGCAGTAAATGTTTTTAAGACATTTCTGAGCAAAGTGTGCGCCAAACGGTCCATAACTGACAATCTTCCACTTAGAAAGAACAGACTCATCAATTGGTGTTCCTATCTCTCTCATGTATCAAAAATAATAATAAAATGCCAATCCAACCCAACAGGTGCCAATTTTTAACGAAACTCGGGAGCTAAATCCTAGCAGATTCGCTCCAAAACTGTCAAGGAGAGGGAAGAGTGTATGAACAAATACAATCCAATGCAACAAAAACGTGATTGCTCTCGTATCGTCTGAAAATCATAACTGACTTCGCTTTTGTTGGATTAAAAGAGGTCTTGTGTCAGACACGTTTGTCAATCTTCAGGGGATAACCATGCGAATACCAAACATTGCGTTAAAAATCATTTAATAGAGATTTTGTGAAGTTGTTTTATCTAGTTTTCACAAATGTTTTTATAGCACGCATTCGGTTTGAACATCGTATGCTGTGCGCTCGTGAAATGATCGAGCGTGTTGGCTTCACAGATCTTACGTCTGCCGAACTTGTAACTTAGCAACGTGCACCATGGGCATTGAAATGAATTGGATTACGTTTCATGACAAATGTGCTTCGCTAATTTCAGCTCTCAGCAGACACTTCGAAAACGCAATAAAATAATCAGTGACGAGCCCCGGCATTTCCCCCATCATGGTATAATCAGATTCCCGTACCTCCATGATTAACAGACATTCCCTAAAACATTATGGATTATGTATTATGTTAAATGTGTTACGCTAATTCCAGCTCTCAACAGACTCTTTGGAAACGTGTTTGCAATGGAAATAATCAATGAAAAGTCTTGGCGCTTCACCCTCGTAGAATAATCAGTTTTCTAACCTTCTTGATTAAGGAACACGATCAACCGTACCTACTTCATTTACGGAGTTATTTAAACAACTTGAATAACGTGTTATGTTGAATGTGCTGAACTAATTACAACCGATTTGCCTTTAGAAACCATGTACGCTCACAGGGGTGGGGCGCTCGGTGGCTCGAACGATCCCCCATTTGGCGAAGTGTGCAAAAAGGTCAGCTCCAAAGAAACAAAAACTCCGGAAAAAGTAGAAAACGAGTCAAAGTCCACTAAAAAGCCAGGAACTACCAATTTCCATAACTCTGAAATTACCCCGCGAATCTTAGTAAAAAGTCCACGTTCTAAAAAATTCGAGCCCCCCCCCCAGCTTGTTTAGGCTGGGTGCGCACATGGAAATATTGTAAAAGTAATAAATGATCAGTCTCTGTGGTTCTCATCACCGTTTACCTGAATCATGGTTTGATACTCCCAAGATGAAAGGGCGATTTTAATAATGTTACATTTGAAAAATTCTTTGAAACGTCATCTGTCTGTGTATCTGTGATTGACTTTCACTTCAGTCATTAGTAAACGGGCCCTTAGTTACAAAGTTATACATTGCCGACGTGCAGGCATGTACCTAATTGTCTTCTGGAAATCCCCACGTACATGTGAACTATAGTATCTGGACTCGTTCCAGCCGCTAGCTCACAGTCGGGTGGATTTAAAATATAATACAGCAAGGTTTCTGACTGTAATGACTTGGCCATTTTGCATTCAAGAAAGGCAGAATGGAATACCTCAATCACTATTTGGTTGTTGCTTTGTTATTATCTTGTACATGTACATATTCAGCATCCGATGTTCAAATCCATAATATTTGAATGGGGCTTCGAGTGAATATTTCTACAAATTCTGCAGCCCAGCGAAGTGCTTACACGCTAGTTCCCGCAAAAATGCAGAATATGGTATCACTACCAAATGTTAATCGTAATGAATAGATAATATATATTTATGGGTGATGTCTTGCAATTTCTTCTTGATTATTACTTAATTTATCACGATATTTTTAACGATCGAGGCAAATTGATTATTCGTTGTCTATGTATTCTCTAAGCAGTATAGTACAGGGATAAAATTATTTATACCGCAATATTAGCCTCGAATGGCAGATATAACCGTGTAATAACCCATAAAGATATCTCACTAGTGAGATAACATATTGGCGGGAAACCGATGCCGGATTCGAACCCGGGCCTCGACAGTTGCGCATCAAAAAGTGGTTATAAAATCCTGAGTAAATCCGCCCAATAGGTTTGACAATGGAAGTGAAAAAACTCCAAGATGCAAATTTAAAATCTTCAGCTGCGCGCCTTCGTTCACAACGGTATTCTCCCTATATACTAGTGAACACCGTGACACAATTACATCTTGCTTAATATTCTCAGGTTAGTTGTTGCCTTAGTTCGATATGTGTAAATTTTCAGAGCAAAGAGCACTGCATTTTATTATACAGATTGCTTCGTTTAATTTGTGAGAGAAGTTCCTTGCAAACGTTGTGGGATCAAGAAACTGGGGTGATTTGTTTCACTTGCCAGCGTTTCGCATATTCGGGTACCACCTCGTCGTTTCGCTGAAACACCAGTATTGAGATGGCTTCCCTCTTTTGAAATGAAACTTGCTGAAAAACCGCCGGACGTTCTTCAGTGTCATTGTGTTCATTATCAGGTCTGTGCAAAAGAGCACTTTAGCGTTTGTTTAAAAACGGCTGTAATCGTGAGTGGGCCGTTGCTAGTTTAATTATTCACGAAGTACGGCTAACAAGGCGGACACGAGTCTACAGGCACTAATTATTTTCTGTCAGATGAGGCGATTTGAAATGTCAATTAAATCTCGGCAACACATTCCGTTTTATCAATATTTCATCTAGAGTCTTCCTCAATTATGAAGGAGCATTACGCAGGGCAGATGCTTCGGTGGTCAAAACACCATACATATATCAGACCGTGTGTAACCATTGACTATAGTGCAAACTCCAACTCCGTATATTTTCAATGGACGAAATGTGTGATCTTACGCATTAACACTCTTCAAATAACAACCAATCTCGCACTTTAACAACCAATCTGGCACTTTAACAGCAGTTTACTTGACATTTCATTTTAAGCTCGAATACAAACCTGTGCCGCTCAAATGTTCTGGACTCTACTGTTGGAAGACACTGAACAGCGTTTCAATGTCGATTTTTTTCGTTGTACTAGATAGTAAAATAGATGGAAGAATTTACCGTCATAAATAACACTAACCGGAAGCTGATTTTGCTATGTTTAGAGGGCGACGACTCTTCTATGATATTTCGCTAGAAAACGTGGTAGTTGCGAATGTGTTGTCCATACACTCTTGTGTAACGAGCTTGTCGTATATTTTCATCGAATATTCAATATTTCAGCGACCGATGGAATGGAGGTTTCCTCATTTCGTTGAGCCTACCAAAACCGCAAAAAGCCCATTAATGAGAAGATTTAAAATATCAATTTCCCAACTGCTTTGACTTTAAAGTCTTATTTTAGCAAGAAATTGAAAAAAGTAGTCAATTTGACGCCGAGTTATAGCGACGTTTACCTGTTTTCACAAATTCTCATCATATATATTTTGGACTGCAGAAAGTTGTTTTCCTTGGATAAACGAGGACCGAAATCATACCTGTTTTGCGTACGTGTAAGCACAGTTCCGCACAGACCCCCATGAGCTTAACAGTGACAGATCCGTGCGCTTTCAGTAAGGGGGGGTTAGGATTCGAGCGAATCCGAGGCGCGTTGCACCGAGCGGAAGGAAGGCCGGGAGGAGTTCCCCCGCCCCCCTCCCGTGTAATATTCCTTATGGTTTTTTGTGACTGATTTCGTTTTTTTTTTTCTGGCGACTTTTTCAATTTTTTTTATCCTGTCCCGATGAGGGTTTGAACCCCCTGGACCACCGCCCTCCCCTTTAGATTCGCTTCTGCTTTATGGCGCAGCAATACGCTACAACGTGGGTGAAGTCGTGACCTCCATAGGGAACCAGGCACCGCTGCGTGCACAATTAACTGGCCCGATAAACTATATTTCAGATTCATCTCTGGCTAATAACTTCAGTATAGGCTAAACTGTACTAAAGAGACTGAATCCGAAGACAATAGGATAAACACATCGGTTCATAAGTTGGTTCTGCTTTAATAATAGCCCTCAGTAATGTATACATATTTAGATTTCTAAGACCACCATCAGGGCCCGGTCTCTAATCTTTGTACTCGAAACGAACTCGAAACTATTTTTGGCAATTTCTCTGCTCCTTTTGTGCGAACTTAAGATAATTGGTTATCAGACTGTGCTCGAATACATTATAGTTTATGCATAGGAGTTTCTAGTTCAAGTTTGCCCTTGAAGACTCTTATATTTGTGCTACAAACTCGAGTAAAAACTCGAAATTTCGAGTTCAAACTCGAACTTATTGCTTTAATATTGGGTTTACAAACTGTGAATTAAGGGCAATAAATTATCTACGTAAGTTATTGTGTACTCGAGCATAGAATAATAGACACTTATCTTGAGTTCGCCCAAAAGTAGAGTAGAAAATGCCAAACCTAATTTCGAGTTCCATTTCGAGTAAAAAGATTGGAGACCGGGCCCAGGTCTTTGATTTACTATAAGACTGTGACATCCATTGGCACAGCATGGTAGCGTGATCTCAAAGGTAGGAAAATGACGAGTGTGACTGACATTCCAGTTCGAGAATTAGGATTGCACAGCATAACACGGATCTCATCCTGCTAAGCCAGTCGTTCGAGTTGAATTCGCTCGAGTAAATAACTGATAACAAATCAAGAACTTTTGTTGCGTTCATATATCTTAGTCCCGAATTAAGTGTCAGTTAACAAAGACTGTTATTAATACATGCATGTAGTCACTTATTGAAACGATATCATGGGTGTGCAAGACCAGTTTTGAGATCACTGATCTGCCGCGGCGTGGTGCTCCCTTCACAAAGGTCGACTTTCAAAATAGCCACGCCATATTAAAATTCGATTGACAGCGACCAGGTGACAAAGCCAGTGCCTGCAGATGATCTCGGCTGGTGTCAAAAATAAACTAAATTAGTGAACTTAAACTCTTCAAACAATAGGAGGGTCTGTCAATGGAATTTACTTCTCTGGTTTTTACACTAATGAGCCACTATGTAGTAATTGACCTTCCGGCAACACATAATCGAAAATTACTTTCGTGCCCTCATTACTTTAGAGAGCCTGCTAATATGAAAAGTTACCTATCAAGTTAATACCCAAATTAGTTCCGGTTTCATGTAATTTGTGAGAAACTATATAAACTTAATTTGTGACCATTTCGCCTCGGCAAAGTTATCATCTAACTTATGTCGATTTGTTAATACTAGAGATTTTCCGATAAAATGCTAAGATTTCTACAAGTGGCATTTGTTCCCAAAAGTGCTCTGAGTGCTGTTTCGGCGGGGAAAACAACTCATTTGTTGATTCAAAGTGAAAACGCGAAGTGGCTCAAGTAAACTGCGATAACTTGGTTGTGATTCTTTTAATCGCTCACAATGTAGGATGAGGGGTGTTAGTCAAATGCAAGGGCTGCAAACACTTTTGGACACTAGATGTCGTTCTACATTGGCATACGTTTTGTCACTTTTTGAGCTGACTGCAAACTGCAATGAACGAGCATCGCTTTCGAGAGTGATTTCTGGTTTACAACACGTGATCTGCGTCCATCAATATACATGTAGTTGATTGGCTATTTGGAGACATTCTTACAGCAACTAAATACATGAATAAAATTGTTCTGCAATAGAAAACAAGAAATGGGGCACCAAAAAAAGTTCAGGTACATAGTGACGAGCCCTGATCATCGTCGAACACTGTTACAGTTCCTGTATCCAACTATATAGCTGGTTGGCTATTTGAAAATATTCCTGCACCAACCGGATATATTATTCTGCACCGGAAAACGAGAAATTGGGGATCAAAGAAAGATCACGGGTCTTGTAGTGACGAACCTTGATCGTCGAACACCGTAAGTTCACAATGAAATTGGCGACACTTATCCTCTGTTTACTGCTAGAACACTTGTTATCATTTAGATAGGAAAGTCACCAAAGGCGCGACGATATACGGATTGTATTTCAACAATGTGTGCAATACAAGTATACATAGAAAAAGGGTTTTTGGCTGGCAATTTATTCAGGTCTATTTTAACAATGTAAAATATTATTGTTTGTGCGTGTATAACCTGAACAACAACCCTTCAAGACCGTGCTGCATGTTTTGGCAAAAAGTTGTGCGTGGAAATAGTTGAAATCGTTTATGTTCATCTGTAATGTTTACGGGGACGAGAAAAACGAGTGTGTCAAAGAGACAACTTTTATGTGAACCTTTTCTGTTGTTAATAACAGACGATCAACTATATCAATTCCGACTTACCAAAAGGTGGCGGGAAGACGTTTAGTGAACTGTAGGTTATGAGCTGAATGTCGGCAATGGGAAAGTGTTAGGAGCATGACGTCAGACTAATTTCAGTTATCCAACTACCCTGAAGCTAAGCGTTCATCTCGCGTGGAACCGTTTATTCCGTGGTGCGCGGAGGGCCGACACTTGGTGGTACCCTACAAGAGGAATGCCTGAGGCTGAAAGAAAATTCATCCTTTTGGTATAAATTCAGTAAAACTTCTGCTTTTCTTGCTTGCCAATATATCATTTTTCTGATGTCAACATTTCGGCAACAGCTCAGTTGTATATTTTCTAGGAAATAGGCGCTGCTCATTGTTGTAAGTTGGTCAATGGCCTACTTTCGCTGAAAATCGCTTGGAACCTCAATGGAAATTTGGAAATTTTTATAGACTTTCCAATTGGGTGCAAGCTTCAGGATTTTGTGTCACTTGATAACAGTTTGCTTGTCACTACCGTTGGCAATAATGGGTGACTTCTACCTGCTAAAATAGCCGTCGGTCTTCGCCCGGCGTCCTCGCCTCTGATTGATGTCTGTCTTACTAGTTGTTGCTGTCGAAATTTAGTTACAATAGTTTGTCAATAGTCAGATTGTCCTTACTGCAACTTTACTCGATTTTCTGACATTCAGGCGATAACCATTAATTACTCCTTGTCAAACATGCTTTGCCCAGTCGAATAGACGGCATTATTACTCACTAACAACCGGTCCCCAAGTCAACGAATCTCACTTGCCGGCGGCACAGCGATAAATCCAAAATGGCGGAGAATTCTGACTTCACTTTCTCAATAACGTACCTAAAGTGACAGTCATATAACTACGACCAGGCGTAAAACTTTTGATAAAACTGTCCGAGACACATATTCACAACCAAATAAATTTGTTTGACGTTCATATTGCATTCTATGGTTGTATGAGCTGTTTTAACCGTATATTCTTTTATCACGGCGGGGAATCTGTTTGTATGCTGCTACTGAAGAAGTGCTGGAGTTGTCTATCGACCCGCTTAAACAAGTCGGTCGGGGATTTACGATCAATATCACCGCACTTCATATCTTGTGACCATTTGGCAGTAATTATCCTCGGAAATCCCTAGAGAAAATTTACTAAGTCTCTTTATTTAATATTCTTTCAGCATCTGTCGGCCCCATTTGGTGTCAGCTCATTTATGTCACCGGTATCTCAGAACCTAACAAGAGGCACACAGGACGGTCATGTGCATTGGACTGTCTCCAGAATGATTTCAGTTGCGTCAATTTGAAAATGAAACATGCTCGTAGTCGGGGGTGCGACGGGAGCTAACACAAGCCACCTCATTGTGCCCACCCGGCCGATGACTGTTGGTATATTACATGTCGTCCAGTTAACTGGAAGTCTACTTACCTTTCATCAAATAACCTTTTGACTGCCCGTTGTCAACACAGGTGACGTCTCGTACAGTGAAAAATCATAATCAATTTCTTAAAAATCAAAAGAACTACTCCCGTGATTGTCGTTTTTTGTCGGTGACAAAGGTCCTTTTTGTTTTAGCCCAAGCATGTAGTTACCGGCCATCTCGTGTACATGTATGTTGTACTATGTGTCATGTATATTGTTTACAATTTTTAAGCAGGACTCGACACAATCGTTTACTCCGTCGAAAGTTATCCGTTCAAATTTGAAGTCTGAGGAATCGGCCACAGATGAAATGAGAGTGAATCTGATGCCCATGCTGTGAAGATAAGTCGATGTTTAAAATTGCCAAAAATAAGTTAAAGAAGCGCTTGTACACTTTTGAATATCTTGCACACAAAAGGATGTTAAAGAATTTGCCAAGAGTAGAAAGTAAACATTGAAAACAAACATATCGTTTAAAAACATAACTCAAGCTTTTTAAAAATCACAAAATTTGTCGCTAAAAGAGAAATAAATAACGGGGTTGTCATGGAAAATCGCTGTCAGTGACAAAACCTTAAAGTGACATCTCTCAACAGCTGGCTACAAGACAGTGTGGACTGTGGTGATGACATTGTTGACAGTGTCTACACGTGGGCTAAATCGCAACACAAAGAAAGAACTCTAAACAAATTACATGTACGACTTCCCCTTTAGCAATCATGCTCTGCGCGACATAGCTGGTCTAATTATATATACACATCAATACCCGATGAAACGATTAGTTATTGACAAACTCTTCGAAAAACTTACTTACTCGTTGACTCATTGCTAAAAGTTCGGGGCCTGTTTATCAAAATCCGGTCTTGGCTAAAAAGAATCTAACTTCAGTTTTAATTAACACAGTCACTCTTACTAACCTGGTTCGGAGACTAAGCTGTGATTATGTCTGAATATTATAACCTGTATCAACGACCGTAGTAACTACGACATTTACAAGTCTCTGTCCTGAGTTTAAGCCAAGACTTCCACTTACAGAACTGAAAAGGATGCTAAAAGAAATATTCCAGCACCCTTGTACACATACACAAACCTGTACCTCACATTTACGGAATCATTGCCGACGTAAAACCAACAGTTCTGGAAATTTTGAGCCAAACTAAATTTAATGCTCTTTGTTTAGAATGCATAAATAACATTGGGTTAAATAATCGCACGTAACAGTGATGTCGGAGATGGTTTTTGAAAGCAACTTACTTTAGAAAAAAAGTTGTTTTCGGACTCCTGTAAAAGACATACATCACTTGAGTCGTTTTTTTTTTCTAGATTACGATGACGTGGTAAACAAGCCATCGGAGTCCATGAAACTCATGCTCCTACGCTTTGTTTTCTATAGATGAGTCAATATAAGACGGAGAAGAACTCAGTGGTTTCCCCTGTAAAAGACTTAGCAGTCGAGAGCCGCTTAGGCAAATTACACTGACCACACGGGCCTTAATCATTCTGCAAATAATCAATGGATTGTCTTCATTTAAAATCTTTTCGTGATCCGAGTTCATTCTCTTCGCTGTCTGCGGGATTGCCCATTGCGTGACATGGTTGTCGGACTAAAGCGGATAAATAAATTATTACCGAATCGCGGAGGATTACTTCTGAAAGCTATAAATTGATTTCAGTCGAGGTAATTGAATATAACGTCTTCTTAGTCAATAGACTTCGAACGCAACTAAGGACGTAGTTCTTATTCACAGACTCATTCCTGGAGTCGCACACGCTTATTGTCAGGGTAGTCGAGACTAAGTTAGGCAGGTGTCAACGGATAACGCCCTGGCTGATGTCAGTGAAAGAAGTCTCTCTACGGACACCAAGAATAGCAGTCGCATTAGTCGGCAAATACAATTATGCGACGTGAACATTATTTTTCTCAAGACGATTGAGATATGAATAATGTAGATTCGCGTGTTCCCGTATGCCTCATGGTGAATTTATGACAGTCTGCTTCCAATATTCATGCGCGGGCAACGGATACAAATGCACTGGAATAGCAACCAAATGGAACAACGAACTCATGTGATCTGCCTTTAGTTGCATATCGTCAGAAGTTCGAAGAACATGCCTCGCTACTGAATTCACGTTTGTAAAGATATCGCTTTACAAAGCGATTGTTGCTGGTTCTTAAGGTAAGTTTATATATGTCGCCTCATCGACTGGGAACCATTTTTGTAGTGCAGATGCCATCAATATAGGTTTTCTTTTCCTACCAAAATTTGTGCAACCATCCTGGACTGGATCGGCACAGAATCCGATGGTGTTTCTTTTCAGCAATAGATGGCGCCATGGCTTAATCTGAGTGTTCACTGTGTTGACTTAGTTTACGTTCAAAGAATTAAGGCACGCGGTGAATGCCAAGGATACGGCCCATGTACTGCAAGCGAATCGTTTTTGTCTGTTATTCTGATTTTCCAGATTTCTGGTGTCTCTCCTCATAATGCAGTTTGACGCGTACCTTTTTGAAAACGGTTAACGTTAAGGGGACGAAAATTTGAATTCATACCATTTTACAGGTATGAGCAAGCCGATCTAGAAATTCAGATATGGATGTCTTTGATCCTTACAGTTGTCTCGTGGTTTGTAGAAAATAGCGTGCAGCACATCCTAATCAAAGCAATATAGGATTGAGCCTAAAGCATTAACTACACTGTATTAATCCGATTAGGAATCTTAATTATGTTGATGAGAGCAAGCCCGATAGATATTTAATAAGGTCCTATCTGTAGCCTAGCGTTTCTTGTGTGTTCTATTTAAAATGTAATGCAAATGTCTGTAGGTATATAGCGTGTTACAAACAAGTTCACAAAAAGAATATATTTTTAGTACATGCATGACCAGCAGAAAAATCCATTCCTCAGACTCTGCATAACTGAAACGCTGATAGGGCTTCCATGTTTAAAATTGCTAGTTAAAAACGCTTCACGGTTTTCCCGAAGGTTCAAAAACATGCCAATGTCTAGTTAAGAGAGGCAAGTGGTTGACTCACTAGAATCCTGTTATCAATTTAAGACTAGGGGCAAATCATTGCTAGGTGACTGCCCACCGTGCGGAAACGAATCGTTAATGTCATACGTCGTCACGTGTGGCATTGCCACTTTAGTTGTTTACTATACAGGTGTATGTGCGTGCTTGTTTTCTTATGCTAATTGCAGTGTGTGTGCTTCTCACTCTCTACATTCTGTCCCGGGGATTTCCGAAAGAGCTCACAAAAACGCGCAGGTTATACAGATGTATGTGATCCCTTTTAGAAGCAAGAACCAAATAACTCCCGTGGTGCTTCTTTGGGATCGGCTCGCAGTTTTGAAACGGGGCAAACTAGGTGAGTAAACTGTGGGAAATGTCAGTAACAATTCTATCTGATTTGGTCATTGTAAGGACTGTTAAACTATTTCAAGTGTCTCCATCTACAGTCAACGCCGGGATTAGTGAGCGGACTAGTCATGCACTACTATATAGTAGCCAAACAGCTAGGTAGAAGAAACAAATCACCGTCCCGTCACCGCCATTGATGGCACCACCACCACCACCATTGAGTGAAATGTTCGAATTCCAATTGCAGAAATGTACTCCAACTAAAGAGGGCACAACAGTAAGCAATTCCAGTAAAGTCTCACCGTCCCCTAGTGACCGTTCTCTCGATCTCGGAAATGCCAGTGCCCGGTTGCATGAAACGCTCCTAAACAGGGACTCAGATAAGCTCCCTAAAACTACTGCGTGTTTATGGGCTTGTGAAAACAGTGGCTGCCCTTTCTTATGTCGTTTGAGCATCATTGCTAAGTCTATTTTAGCTTTGATACAAATTGGGAGTGAACTCTTATACCTGAATTCTTAGTTTTATTGAAAACAAGTAGGGATCTTTTCATGCAACGGCCCTAATTTGAGCACTAAGTCATTAAATATTTTGACTGAATTAAGGGCTCAGTATTTAATTAAAATGTTCGAAAATGTCATTTGTCAAAGAGGAATTCATAGTATAGACAAAATCGTAGACAAAATACATCTGTGAGTAAAGAACGAAACAAATACGCAAAAGATAAATGGAACTTAGTTAATTACTGTTGGACTGTTTCATGCCTCCGGGCACAGGTGACCATCAAGGATCATATTCACGACCTTACTATTTTTCTAATGTTTTGAACGAAAATTGCACAGTTAGTGCTATTACGAGGAAAAGTGGAGGGATTCCATGGTAAACGAAACAATTTGTTTTCGTGATTTTTATTATAATTGGTATGCAACATGATATACATGCAATGTTAAATTGTATGAAAATTTAAATACCAATGTTAAAATAGTATAACCTTTGTCCATATATTTGAAGGATATACTAGGTTCATTCTACATGCATGTAGAAACAAAACTATTCATTCTGATAATTGACACGGGGATTTAGTAACTGGGTTTTGTTGTAGTCAGGGTTACATTTGTTCTGTTAATTTTAGTTTCTTCGAAAGAGAAAAAGGCATATTGTCAATGCGGAGACGTCCTCATGCAGGATACTCATAAACAAACACACACAAGAGAAAGAGTACATTGGGGATGGGCGATTATGACAAGTTAATTCTTGATTTGACGCATTTCCTTTAGACCATTTCATCCAAGTGGAACTTGCCCGTTATCTGAGTGGATGGTAAATTAGTCAGAAACGCAAAATGTAGCGACGATGTGACTACGAGGCAGGTACGTTGAAAATTGCCAGATGTTTTTAAGAACGAGTTTTGTGTCGAAAATGATCCGCCGTAAATGGCAACCACTGGTCCGTAAGTGTTGTGACGTGCATGGTGTTAGAAAAGGACACTGCCTGATGCGGGCTATGTGACCTCTGAAGGTACGTCATTTGTGCAAAGGTCACCTATCTGCATATTTTCACATTTATAAATTGTCAATAAATAGAAGACGTGCATTTCGTTTAGCGTACATGTAGGTCGTGTTCAAATGGCATTGTCGTTTATAAAATTCCGACAATTAGCACAGTTAGGAGCGACAAATACATCTCTAACAAGTGTCGATTGAAATTCTTTTATTGATTGCAATTCTTTGGAGGAAATCTCTTACTCACATACCGTCGGTGCGCGTATGGACTCATGCGCCTTAATTAGAAAATTTTCTTGCTCCTTTCCTCCCCCAAGCTCGTCCATGAATTACGCAACCCTTGTGACAACAGCGCTAGTGCTGACAGTAATGACCGTCAGTTCACAACAGTAGCCTACTTGATCGCATGTCCGAGAGGGGTTGAAACCGGTTTGAACTGGCGCATATAACATATAGGTCAGCTCACCAACTGTGCAATAAACATATTGGTGGTGTGCACATGACTAAACTTGACGTTAAAACGGCCTTGAACACGTCGTTGTAACACGGGAAGATTTAGGTAAGTATTATTGCGTCTGTAAAGGAAAAAACGCCAATCTTTGATTGTTGTAAGTCTAAGTTGACATTTCGGAATACGTAATGAATATACGGTCCGTACTATGTGCTCGCAGCCTGTCTGGACTGTCGCTATATTCCCGCCGCTGTTGTGATCAATATATCTTGGCGTGTTTCGTACGTTGAGGGTGTTGGTACTTTAAACTGATTGTGCCTTCCATAGACATCTTAATATTTCTATTGCGCCTTCACTTTGTTTTTGTTGAACGTGATACGTTGCAGACCGATTGCGTTTTTTGATTTTTATGAAAGTCGAAGGGGCAACTGCGAGTGCCTCACAAACCCATGTTTTTTTCGTTTTAGTCGAATGAGAATAAAAAAGCCATGTTTCGCTTAGGACACTGCGCTAGTAAATGATATTATGTCAGTGTCGCCGTATGTGTCAAAAAGCGGGGCATTTTCGTGGTGTGGCGGAATGGCAGGAAAATTCAAATGTGTGATCTATGAGTCTGCCATGAGCGGGATAATTTGCATGCAATGTACGCCGTCGGCAACCCAAAGTATTGGATTGGATTTTTCACATGGTAAACTTTCCATTTGTTTAAATTTTATGTCACGGGTATTGGTAAATGCGGCTACAGATCTCTTTCACTGCTCAGAAGTCGAATTAACAAAAAAGAATTTAGGCAAGAGGTAAACATCGCCGCTTAAATGATTGATTATAGAAACAGTTGAAAACAGTAAATAATTCATACAAACACAAACACACACTCACTAAGCTTCGTAAATGCGAGTAGTTTATCGAAAGTCACGTAAACACATCTGCTAGCAGGGGCTTAACTTTTCATTTAGAATTGCATAACGAACATTCAGAAATCAAATTCTCTTCTTTCACGAATTTAACACACAAAATATCTTGCTGAAAAAAACTATCATTTAATTCGATAGATTGTCGAAAGCGGTTCTGAGACTCGAGATGAAAAGATACCTGACTATTCCCGGTATCCAGGTTGGGCCACAGTTCGGTGCATATAAAGAATCCGTTTCAAGTCCGTTATGACTGAACGATCACATCCGAGGGTTTCGAAACATCCTCTGCAGGGTTCCTTTATCCGCATATGTTTTTATTGTCAGTGGTAGCGAAAGATGTACTCGAAAATGTTTGCATCTGCTCTAGTGGAGTGCTGTTCAGGTTTGTGGACAACGTTCACTAGTCCTACATTAGGCGGTGTTTGTAAAGCAAACATGCCTTTTTCCCGCTACACACCTGTCTAAAATGTAATGCCGGGAATACTCCGGGGATCTCGTGAAGCAGGCCCTGACGGATCGATTAGCACCATTTGTAGGTCGTGAGCGAAACAGTGTTTGTTATGCTGACCTCTCACTCGCCTGAGAGGAAGAGTGAAAGTTTTTTTTTAATGAGGCAAAATCCTCTGTCGCCACACCTCAACCACCCAACAGTATACAGTCGCTAACCCCACGTCGTTCACTGTCTAGCCAATATTTCTCCTGAGGCTAAACGAGTTGCCTTTGAGTTACGTAACATTGGTCTGGGTCGTCCTACCTATTGGGCAGAGTAAATATTTGGGCAACGAACCTGAGATCTATGTCAGCCCACTGAGGGACTACTAGTAGGCTTATCGTTGTAAGTGAATTGAAATTACTCTATCAAGATCGCGTATTGGAAGTATTTTTCGTTGAATTCTCCTTTTCAGATAAAGAATTATTGTAATTATTGGCCCAACAACCACTCATTTTCTCCTGTACTCGTGGCACAGAATCGGAGGACTATGTGAATGATTAATTAATTAACTTTTGGTTAATACGATCGCCAATAGTTGAAGGAAGTCAATGAAAGTTGGTTAAAATTTATGTTATAATGATTTGCTTTAGTGCCGTGCAAACTTTTATCGGTTCTTGTTGACTAATTCTGAACATCAATTTAAGCATGGTCTACATGCATTTATTTGAAATATTTAACGTGGACGAAGTCCAACAAATCACGTGGAAGCCAAGATTTCTTCATGTCCTCCGAGTTCCATTGCCGCTTCTGCAATTTTCAAATTCTGAACTCGGACTCTACTCTTTATGAGGAATGTGGTCACTGTGACTTTTATTTTGGCAACGGGTTTAGAGGATCGGTACTGGAAGTGAGAGGGGCGAATGAACCCATAGACTGAGCAAAACATTGACAACTACGAATCAAATTGGCCTGATATAACTAACCTTTAACAGTCAAACTTCACATCTCTTAACCATAGACAAATTTAAATGTCTCTCTCTACACTCAGTTCTTGAGTCAACGATGTAATGTATGTGAATCTTTCTTTATCGATTGAATTTGAACGGGACAGCTTGGCAGGACTTGGTGACTTTAATTGCGTTTTATTCCAGGAATGTGTACTCATAGAGTTGTTTTAATCTGTTTCGTGTGTTTGGTAAGGTATCCGTGAACACCTTGTTTGTTAGATTTCCTGGTTTGTTTCTTTTTCTTCAGCCTTTTCCTTTAACCCACATTCTCCCGGACAAAGCTGGACGTAAAGAAAGGAAGCACGTTGGACGACTTTTCTGTCGGTGTCCTGGCGTGTTTTGTCAGTTAACATCGTCACCCTCGCCCCCTGGCGGTGGCGCACCGAGACCGTCTCGGTCGCGGTCTGCTGCGGTTGATGATTGGGCGAGAGTAACCATGGCGATTCATATGAGTATTACACTACGACGTAACTATGAGACATCTGAACTTTAATCGTATTGATTTTTCTACTGACATGTCGTTATAACATTGATGCAATGAATCCCAGACATTTTGGTGTCTTGCGAAGCATGTTATTTATAGCAGTTATAGCAAAAGTTATTTGAAGTTGAAAACTTTTCAAATTTGTTACTTGCTCCTGATTTTCCTAAATGAAAATGAGAACAACTTAAACTGCCATTTTAATGAAAAATAAACTTGTTTTTTCTCGCTACGTTAGATTTTTAAAGTGCTTAAAATCGCCAGTTCCATGTCCGGATTACAAAAATCCTCCACCAGTGTATCAGCTGTGAAAATAGAGCACCCGCACACACTGTCTCATGATTGCTAATTAGCTGATCTCGAGTTACCAGCATTTATTTGTACATATATACAATTTGAATCGATACAACCAATCACTGCAGTAGTCATCCTTTGATATGTAAGCGTGAAAAGTCGTCGGATATTGTAGCTAGTTTCCCCTTATAATAAAGAATGTCGACGGGTTGCGTTTGTATGGTGGCCCAAAGATGACATCGAGCGTTCCTTTTTTAATTATCTCAGGATCTCGAGATCCCAACTCAATTATTACCCGATCTCGCGATCCTAACTTAATTATATCGGGTTGTACAAGAAACTCGGGTGTGGATGAACACAGCTCACTGACGCTGGTTACGTTCATACGTCACACTCGTGTCTGAGGTGCTAAGAAACGTTTCCTTCTCTTCTTTCTTCTCGTTTTTGGAATATTTAATTTGTGATTGTGATATTCATTGCTATTTATGCAAGTTTGATGATGCTGTCGAAACCAGGTAAATTGTGGTTTTAAGCACTTTAAATTTTGTTTTCTGTTTGCGTATATTCAGTACGTATTCTCCAGTCTCATAGAACTATCTACATGTACTCTGCTAATTTGTATCGAGTAATGATCATTGTAATAGGTCAGTTGGAAAGCGCATCTGACATATCTGCATCAGCACATGCAACATATCTGCATCAGCACATGAAACATATCTGCATCAGCACATGTAACATATCTGCATCAGCACATGTAACATATCTGCATCAGCACATGTAACATATCTGCATCAGCACATGTAACATATCTGCATCAGCACATGTAACATATCTGCATCAGCACATGTAACATATCTGCATCAGCACATGTAACATATCTGCCTCGTTTCAGGGCAATGGTGATTAGGATGATAACAAAGAAGTCGCTTGAACTCGCGTTCAGAACCGCGGCAAGGCGCCAAGACATAGACGTTCTTGACTTCACTATTCGCAAAGCCTCCTCACCGGGTAAAATTGCATTTGATTAATTGTGCTAAGATGCGTAGATCTAAATGTGTGGTAATGCAGAAGAACTGTTGAAATATTTCTTTTTTCCCAATACCAAAGCAATCATTTCACAATGCACAGCCAAACTCCTTTTTGTTTGCTTTTCTTTCTAATTTCTGCCCGTCAACTTCAGGCGAAAGCATAATGTATTTATTGAACCATGGGTCATTTCTCACGTGAGCTGGACACGACTGGTTCATAACGCCAAGTACGTATTTTTTGATATCACATGCGCATAGTAGAAATGTATACGCCTACATTTTATCGTTTGCAAAAACTGATACACACAACCAAACAATGCCGGAATTCCGTGAAGGTGACAAGGTTATAATTGTCAAATCGGGTGTCGCTATTGTACGTACTCCCATTCGGAAGGACATGCAAACAACTTCTTTAACGGACCCATTATCGGCGGCGAATTCCATATCCACGTTCATTCAAACGGAGACGAACCCCAACTCAAGAAACTTCGCGGTGAGACTGCCTACATGTAGATGTTCTGCCTCAAAGTCAATTCAGTGCTCACGTGCGGGGATTCGGGGATGCCCTGCTGTTATTTGTATAAGTTTTATTGTTACAACTTTAAGGAGTATTTATTAAATTCTAACTTGAACGTTTGTTTCAAAAGCTAAATGTAGTTTACAGTTGTAAAGTGTGAAATAAAATCATGTACAAAAAGTAACTGGGACGATTTTTCATTTTGCGAAGTTTGTTTTTATAAAATTACAAGTTTCGCCATGTGATTGAAAGTATTAGACATGTTCGTCAAGTTGAATAATTCATAGTTTTTACTGTTTCCAGTCTGTTTTTGGCGTCTACCCCTCTATCAATCAAACCGCTCTAACTATGATTGTGAAAATTGGCAGGTATGTTCTTACCGTGAAAAGGACGGCTCATGGTGATTTTCCGACGACTTTGACTACTGTGGCGCCTCCTAGTGACAGTTTTGATTTTTTGCGCCCATCACAGTATCTCCTGTGTGTCTCCTCTGTATCTTCAAAGGTACTTGACTGATATTCATAAAATTTGGAATATAGGCATCTATTAGTGAGATGACGCTATCCTCCCATTTTCTGATGGAATCAAGGTATTTTGCGCCATCTGGTGGCCATTTTTACTAGTTTGAGTCCACACTTTATGAACCAAACCATTCTAAAGAGGATTATGTAAATTGACATATAAGTTCTCAACGTGAAGATGACGGGTGACGATGACGACCTCGACTACTGTGGCGCCTCCTAGTGGTAGTTTTGTTTTTCTTTGTTTCCCATAGCTGTATCACCTAAATCAATTGCAGGATCTTTATATGAAGCAAACAACAGACGACGACTTTTTGGCGGATCCAACGAACAATGTGCCACCTAATGACTAGTTCATTTTTTCCGTTTTCTTTTGTTTCTGTGAAGTTCCTTGACAATTTTTATGCCGTCCTGCGACCGCTGCTCTATCTCCAAAACCCTTGACGTATGTTCATGAAATTTTGCACATGTGTTCCTTTCGTGGGTGGGACGGCATGAGCGAACTTTCGGATGGATCCGACAAAATACAACGGAGCTCATGCTTGGGCTCAGTCATGATGCACACACCAATGCTCCATAATATACGTGAACCAGAGTGGACAGTCACTGGTAGAAATTGCCCGTGATTTGCATTCTTTTTTTCGTCTCTTTCCATTTTTACTGGGTGCGAGATTCAAAGAATTTCTTCCAATTTTACAACAGAGAGATAATTGAAACGAAGAAGTACACGTATTAGTGTAACAGAAACGCAATAGATGACCCATGCTATGTTCAGTAGCGAGTTAGTAGCACGTGTTTGATGACCATAACCAATGTTATGGTAGCGTTATAACTCTGAAAATGTTTCTATCTTAGTACATTGGCGGCGCAGCAGTGAAAAAAGTGGGGGGCTAAAGCCCCCTCAGCCCCCTGTGGTGCATCGCCTATAGACTATGTGCTGCGTAGCACTGTAAAAAGTCGTGGCTATAGCCCCCCCCCAGCCCCCTATGGTGCGCCGCCCATGTAGTATGTAATACATCTTCCAAACAAGGATTTAGTTAAAACGTTGATGATTGGCCTAACAATTAAGTTTGCTTCAGAGCATTTCAAGGTGGTCAAGAGGGTTGCAGAGATATCAAAATACTAAGTAACTAAGTTTGTAAATACATTCCAAGAATGTAATAAATGTTAGAACCTCGCCATTGCCAGGCGTAAGATTTCATGAAATAGACTATGGCATGCATTAACGGTATTTGATAATTTCCAGGTGAGGGTTTTATGTCTGCTGTTTATGGAGTGAATGCAGTTTTCAAACAAGGAGCCCACATAAAGTCTTCTGACGTCCTCGTGAAAGTGTTCACGGATGACCCTCACACTCGCAGCATCGTTGAGGAAGGAGAGTTGTTTAAGAAGGAGATTGGATTCTACTCCGCCGTGGTCCCAGCCTTAGGCAATTTCCAGCGAGAGCGCAATGTGTTACCCTGGCAACCAGCTTTGCCCAAGTATTACTTCGGTGGAGAGAACGAGATTGGGTCTCTACTGATGATGGAAGACTTACGGCTAATGGACTTCAAATTGGCGGACTTCAAACGAGGTCTAGACTACGACCATTGCCACTTGGTCATGAAAGAACTGGCGAAGTTACACGCGCTGTCCTTTGCATATAAAAGAGGCAACGATCAAATTATCCACGAAGAATTCGCTGACAGTATGTTCGACGTTTTGTTGAAAGAGTCATACGTTGATAAACTCCGTTACGACGTAGACTTGGTAAACGCTTTCAAAAACTCGGTTGCGGTTTTTAGTGCCATTACCGATGACGATGAATCGAAAATTAAACTTGCGAACGCCTTTATCAAAATGGGAAAGGACCCATACGCTGCTCTGAAGGAGTGTCTCACACACCCTACGGAGCAGTTTGGCGTTATTTGCCACGGAGATCTTTGGGGAAACAACGTCATGTTTCGATACGGTTTAGACGGCCGTCCAGTTGACGTAAGACTAATTGATTTTCAAATGTGGCGCTATGCTCTTCCCACCACTGACTTATCCTACTTTTTGTTCACGAGCACGACGCAGAAAACCAGAAAACAACACCTCAATGATCTCTTGCGGCTGTATCACAAGTCGTTCATCAATACGTTAGATCACGTGGGCACAGACTCGACGGGCTTCACCTACGACGTTCTCAAGGAAATGTTCAGAAACACTGCACTGTTCGGTATTCTTAGGTCACTCTATAACCTCCATCATACTCTGGCTGATCCCTCTTCCCTTGCAAAGTTGGATAACGCACACGAGGTCGAAGCGGCAGCAGAATTTTGGTTGTCATTGGCGGCGAATGCCGACGACACCGGCGCACTGATGAACATTCGGGTTGCTGAGGTGGTTCACGACGCATTATCGCTAGGCCTTTAGATACTTGGTTTTACAAATCGTTTGTGAATTGCAATATGAAACCATCTTTACCAAGGATACAATTTCTTGAATGAGTAAATGTATATACTATAGACCTATACATGTAAAACTACTCGTAATATGTTTAAAATACTCGATGAACACAAAATGTTTTGGTGCTTGAAAGCAATGGTCACATAATAGTATTCTTTGTAAAAATAACTTAACTTTCCTGGAGATTGTCGGATTTCCCAGAAACACGGTGCTACATGAAATTTGCAATTTCTTGTCACCATCAAAATCGTTGCAGAGCTCGGATGTCAAAAATTAAGACTTCCCTGCTTTTTCAAGGAATTTTGACGTCTTTATATTTCTGTGAAGAAGACAGTCCCATGATTTGGACAACCTAGTCATTGTTTTTGTTCACCCGAAGATTCTATGATCGTGAAATATTAAAAAAAAACGTAGTAATACCTCATTCGCCTTCACACGTCCATGCAATAACCGTTTCTTTTGCCGGTGTAATAGCCCACAGGTGTACAAGGCTATTTGCACTGTCACGTGACAAGCGTGTTACACGGGGGTTGGCGAAAAAAGGATCGAAACTTTCAATACGTGGAACAAGTATGCTGAGCTACACACGTTTTATTTAGGTGAATGTTATTAGCCTCGGTTGCTGGGCTGAGTGAAAATATTTAGTCGGCACGGTAACCTCGGCTACTAAAACTGTCACCCAGATCAAAACGCGTGTAGTTTAACATGTATTTGTGCCTCTACTATAAACGAATGTTATTCAAGTAATTCCATCCTTGGTAACGAAGATGTCCTCTTACCATAAGGCGACTGTTCTTATTTGAATTTCGTGGCGTGTTGTTGTCCATGGCAGAGTTGCATAAAACTTCAAAATTATCCGCTGGATAAGTTTGATTATTGAATGACGTCAGGTGCGTTGTTCAACAATAACAACTTGAAGCGTGATATTGCCGCGTCATTGTTGCTATACAGCGTATAACTTTCATGCAACTCAACCAGGCCCTGGTTAAGCATCATGCGGCATAGGAACAAATGCGAAAGCGGGTAACTAAGCAGGTGCATCATTGCTTATTGGTGAATAATTACGGACATGCCCCAAGCGTGTTCCATATAGCACGCAGAAGCGTTTGTTTTGGTGCTCATCTGAAGTCTTTGAAAAACAAATTGTTCCACATTTTTCAGAAGCCCATTTGCTGGCCTATGATGGCAAATCTTTCAGTGAAAACTAATCAAATAATTGCACATGTATGCTAATTATTACTGAACAAAAAGAATTTCTCAAGTACATACTCTGTCGTCGGTCGTGTTTTTTTTGTTGACCTGCTGTTGTGGCATTGTGTTCCTGACGGCATCATCGCCGGGTTTTGTTGCCATCGTCATCATCGACGTCTTTGCCATGGTCGAGACGTGGGTCTTCTGTTTTCGTAGACCACCTCAATTTTAAGTTGTTCATTCCATTTCTCCAGGTGTCGCTCAGTCCGAGCGGTTCATTTTGATAAGCTGACATGGTCGGCACAGATATGCACATTGTACTCTGTGGCTGTGTTGCCGACTATAGACTATAGGGGTCACTGGCGCATAGGCCTGAACCATTTAGAATTAATCTCGTACACTTAGAATGTGTAATTATAACGTCACAGTCGTGTCCAAGCAAGCCATTCCGTTGTAAAACTGACATAAACTATTGTTATGAATTGTGACTCTCAACGATTTTTATAGGCGGCTAGCTTATGGTTGATACTACGCAGGAGTGCCTGAGTCAGTCAATAAATATCTTTGTATCTGACCAAGCGTTTTGCTTCTGAAGTATTTTATGTCAATTTACCTGTGTAGCTTACTTAAGTGGCTGTTTCATGAGAAACGTTCGTGTGAATGGTAGAAATGTCTGTGTACGAACGCTTGCCTCGTGTTAAGCATGCTTCCACACCTTAGAAGGGTAGCAAAAACTGTTTTTGAGGAAACCCTTTATTAGTAACAAATTAACAAAAACAAGATGCTTTAAACAATCCTTAACTAACCAATGTAAATAATGGACAAATAATATCCATGTCTAGTCACACCGTCTCAGGTTAACTGAGTTGGATCAACAAGGCAAGAAATTGATTAAACACATAAACATCAACCGTATTTCATTGGAGGCTTCAACGTCTAACTTTCCCGCAACTTTCACAATTCCATAAACAGGTATATAAAACCTGGTGCGCGTTCCGTAGACGTCAGAACCTCGCAAAAACGCGCTATTAAGCATATGTTCACTAAAAACTATTTGCAAGCGATCTGGTACACGTACTACACGTGCGCAGGTCTCTCAGGTGCGCCCATTGCCCTAATCACCTGGAACCACGTTTATGCTTTAGTAATATAAAGATAACACCTAGCTGAGGGACCAGAGAATTGACTCAAAGGTCTAGCAGTGCGCATACTTATCCAACCAGGCCACATTGCCCACTAACCATGATCACGCTACATTTCTTCGTGAGATTCTATCGTCTGCGGAACTCTTTTTTCATGAAAAAATGACTTAAAACAAAAATATGGTCTTGGGCTACTACTTAACAAGTGGCAAATATTTTTGCCAAGTAATTATGAGCGTATGCCAGTCTAGCAATAATTTATAGAAATTATCTCAGTAACTAACAGTTATTATGTATATTATCAGAGACTGTACTTTTGCTCAAGTACATTTTAATTATTTTCAGGAAAATGTGACGGGACATTAGTAATTGTTATGATTGTTTATTTGTTTTTTTTCTTCAATTATTGCTATGCTTGTCTTTGTTCGTCTTAGGGCGCTTTATAGCCTTTGTTGCGTTGGCCATGCGGGCGTTACTGTGCCTGGCACTTCGCTTGCGACAGGCTTCGGAGAAGGTTGTTTTCATTCCCCGGCCTTTGGAATTGAACGTATGTCCTGTGTTACAAATACCAAGACCAAATTTCAGACTTAGAAAATAAGTCACTTTTCATGACACAGTAGGCCTACCCTGGTCACATATTGCGAAGCCTAGACAACACAAAGTAGGCCTAAGGGCCACAATCTACATGTGGTCGCTGCTGTGACTTCGAAAGGCTACCACAGAAACGCTTGCAAAATTGTGTACACTATCCTTACCTTCGCGTATTTCATTATGAATCATCGTGTGACTCGCAACATAATTTAGACCAGGTGTCTGTATTATGAATGTGACTGAAGAATTCAAGCAGAAATTTGGTGTTATGCTCCCACCTCAGAACTATTTAGAAATTATGATCGAATCACAACTATTATAGGAGTCACGTACGTCAGTGACTAGCGTTTGTATTGTCATAAACTTTGCAGAGAGAATTAGTTATGAGGAGTAACGTACGTCAGTGACTAGCGTTTGTATTGTCATAAATTTTGCAGAGAGAATTCGTTATTTTTCAGAAAAAGCTGTGTGGAGCCTATGACCAAATGTGTGTCTCATCCCTGTCACCTTTCACGAAACAGAGTTCACAATAGAATATTTTCTTTGTGTCTGTCTGTCTGTATTATCCCTGTCACCTTTCACGAAACAGAGTTCACAATAGACTATTTTCTTTGTGTCTGTTTGTCTTATCCCTGTCACCTTTCACGAAACAGAGTTCACAATAGAATATTTTCTTTGTGTCTGTCTGTCTTATCCTTGTCACCTTTCACGAAACAGAGTTCACAATAGAATATTTTCTTTGTGTCTGTTTGTCTTATCCCTGTCACCTTTCACGAAACAGAGTTCACAATTGAATATTTTCTTTGTGTCTGTTTGTCTTATCCCTGTCACCTTTCACGAAACAGAGTTCACAATAGAATATTTTCTTTGTGTCTGTTTGTCTTATCCCTGTCACCTTTCACGAAACAGAGTTCACAATAGAATATTTTCTTTGTGTCTGTTTGTCTTATCCCTGTCACCTTTCACGAAACAGAGTTCACAATAGAATATTTTCTTTGTTTCTGTTTGTCTTATCCCTGTCACCTTTCACGAAACAGAGTTCATAATAGAATATTTTCTTTGTGTCTGTTTTTCTCTGCTCGAGTATGTAACGGTTCACGCTGATGAGTGGCTAGTTTCTTCTTGATAATCCGTAAGTCCGAAATACAAAGTCGAGTAGAATCTTGAGATTTCGAGAGCTAACTCGAAATTTGGAGTTCAGACTTGAGTGTTGTAGACCTGATTCACGCCGACAGGAAGCGCGTTCCTAAACGAGGCTCGCTACGATAGCTCTGTTGGCTTATCGGCATACTGGTTGTATTCCGCGTAGTGCTCGATCGGCTAGAAAAAATACGGACACTCAACTGTCTGCTTTACAATCCCTAAGGACATTGAGATTCGGAAGCGTTGGGTCGTTGCCATACGCCGCGAGGACGGAAAATATGCCCGTATAAAATTTATGTTTTCGAAAAGTTCGATCATATTTTGTCGCGTCTCGGTTGCCGAGCATCATTGCAAGTAACGACCGGAGAATCTTCGGCCAGTCAGACTGCCTTTTCATGACTGCAGGTTGAAAGATGATGCATTTTTCCTTCAAAAAAGGTCAGGACCTTCAATCCATCGATTTTGGAGCCGAATATCGGCCCTATTCCCTTCTCCAAATTATTGAAAATCCCCCGAAATCAGTACCCCCCATGAGGCCCTAAAATTTCCACTAGTTCTCTCCCGCCAAGTTCAAATCACATGAAAAAGCACAAAATGCCACTTGAGACAGAGCCTATGATAGCTTGCAACAGGGCGGAGGTGCTATATGATCGGGAGTTAGATTTTTCTCCTTACTCGGCAAAAAAAATCCCCTCTCAGTCAGAAGGCACAAGCACTTTTCCCCTCGGATGAACGAAGCTCCTAAAGAAACATGATAACTATGCTTGCTCTGTCCAGTTAACTGAAATTGAGCTCTAAAACGAGGTTATGCTAAGTTGGATGGACGTATTAGGTCTACGTCTCTGTGGTTAATTATCGACACATTTTTAAATTTAATAACCAGGTTGGACTCGCAAGACCGGCCATTTAACTCACACAATGTCAACTTCCGATTTGTTTATCGCAGTGAGTCTCGCTTTGGATTATAATGTCCGCCGCGTGAATTAGGTCTATTCCTGAGGTCATCATGTGCAAGGCAGTCATCCCCGTAAATCATAATGTCGTGAAGCACAGAATAATAGTTATTAATCTTGAGTTCGGAAGTATCAAAAACAATTTCGATTTCGTTACATGCCCGACTGCATTACTCAAACTGACCAGTTTATTGACGTGGCATACATGTAGATCAAGCGTAACACTTACATAAGCATTCTGAAATCGGTTGTCAGACATTACCCTACCTCCATGCTGATACAGTAATAATTCTTGTAACAAAAATGACTACATGGAAATACGGAATGACTTCTGACATTTTGGTTTTTGTTAAAACATAAAACACAAGTAAACCAAACTGCGCATTGCATTTGAGTATATACCTATCCATTTCATGGAAACAATCTCAAGTTTTAACGAACTATGCTTATTTAGTTGTTAGTTTAATAAATTAGCTCACTGCATGGGAAATGAAGTGTGCATTATAAAACTGAGATTGTGCGGCAACATCCGGGGTTCATAACTATATGCTGTGTGATTATTATGCATAAACGCACACGTATTTAATGGATTGAAAAATGACGTGAAAACTTCTAGTTTTCCAAAACTGTGCTATATCCGGAAGAGTTTTCCATCTTGTAGATCATAGACAAGTACATGTAGCCTTGAATTTTGATGTGGAACGCTCGCGTTCTTCTAGGACAGAATTACTCACATAACAGTGCATGATTGTCTAAATCAACGTTAATTTAAGATAAAGTTCATTCGGAATAACACAGGTATTTTCGCAATCTCAAATTTTTGCTGGGAGGTGAACTTTTTCCGCGCATGTGCGAGCTTCAATCATTAACCTTCTTACAGACAACGCGTGTCCAATATAGAGCTAATGGCAGATTTTTGGGTTACGGGTCAACCAATCCAGAATTCAGAGAGTGTCACGTAAGTGACCACCTGCTCGGTGACCATGCAGTCGAGTTTGGATAGATGCTACATGAACTCACATCTATGACACGCAAATCGTTTAGCCATGGCTACTAGCGGTGTTACGTGACGTCAGCTGTCCCACAATCCTTCAAATTCTAGTGGAGAATGTGTAGCTGCGTAACTGAAGTTCGCACATGGGCAGAAACATTCACTCCCGAGAGGAAATGTGTAACTACGCAAATACCGGAGGTCCTCTGGATAACCAGAGATTTTCTGAGAAACATTAACTGTCAAGTGACCCTTCCCATCCGGAGATTCTCGAGCATTTTCATTTTCTCGAATTTCCTCTCGGAGAGGAACGCTATCCACACAGCTACGCAATTCAGTCATACGACAAGTCCATGGGTGGCTAACAAAGGGGTGGGGGCAACCGCCCCGTATTTTTTCAAAGGACCTGAGAGAATTTCCCTAGAGTTAAAAACTATCACCATGTGACTCTTTTTCCTACCGTTAATAATGCGGGTTGATGGAAAGGTACGAAATGTGCATTTGGATTACGTAATAAATACTCGCATGTCAGTAACGTCCACGAACACCTGAGCTAGCTGTCTGACTTGAGGGAGCTCACAACGTTCATAATATCAGAGTCTCGTAAGTGAATGACATCTACCTCGTGGTTATTGCTGTCACACTGCTGTGTCACAGGTTCGTCCACGTTCGAATGGTTCGCCAGTAGTTCATCAACGTTTGCATTGGCGGGGAACAGCTTCGTACTGTTAACATTCCTACCAGTTTCATTTAAGTCAACTCGCTTTGACCGCTGTTCGTTATTGTCTTTAAATGGTTCTTTGAGTAGCTTCTCAGTCTCGTCTGTACTTATTGCCTCTCTTTTTAGAATTGACTTCTTTTTCTCTTGTAGGCCGTCGTTAACTTTCGGACTATTCGGCGGTGATTTAGACCCTTTACCTGTGAATAAAAGTTGGTCACACATCACTGTGATGTCAGTAACACAAACCAGAATTGATTTGTGTGCATACTGCAACGGAAGGGGTTGTGAGTTCGATTTTACAGCAAATTGTGTTCTAAGCAAAATTCGCTCTCACCTGCTAACCAGTAGGCCTTCGACTTGCACCTGGGGGCTATTTTTTGAACATGTAGTCCAAACTATTTCCAGAATCACTCTTATTGTTCTATTTAATACCATAATTCAAGATGCATATAATATGTACATCGTGTGTTCGAGTATAGGACAGTTTACGCAGATGAGTTTCTCACTTGGTGGCGTTAGATTCTACCTATAAACTCCAACACATAGTCGATAGTTCGAGGTCAGAGTTGAACTTGTAGCTTAAATGTTAGGATTATGACATGTGAACTGGGCAATAGACATGGTTCACAGGTACATAAAGTACAACACACTCGAACACAGAATACCTACATCTTACGTACACGAGGAGCTTTCCTATAGGTGCCGTCAGTTACCCCCGGCACTGACAGCTGTAAACACAGACGTGTGCATATTTAGTATAAGCTGCCGATTACAACCGTCAGGCTACGCTTCAGTGGCCGGTTGCGAGAACAAGTCCTAAATAAATAAGATCCACTAACTTCTGTTATACTTTTTCATCTCGCTTTATCTTAATTACGAGCTGCTCTTTATGTCCTATTTATATATGAGTGCACATAGCCGCCATCTCTGTCTGGGCGTTCGCGGATATATCTCCTACCTTTCAGGATCTTATTGAAATTTGGCAAGTATGTTCCTATGTGGCTAACGACAGATGGCCACGACTTTGGAACGGACCCGAATACCTCTGTGCCCCCTAGTGGCAATTTTATTTTTATGCGCTTGCCTCTTTATCTCCGAATGTTCATGAAATTCGGCAAATGGATTCTTAATACAGCGGTGCTGATGCCTTTCCATTTCCGGACGGAATCGACGAATTTTACGGCACTTTGTGGAGATTTTTGTTATTTTTGCGTCCGTTTTCTGGCGTCCGCCTCTCTATCTGCCATACCGGTCAAAGGATTATTATAAAAAGTACAGGACGTATTGCTGATGAAAGAACCACGATTTACGTTGACTTTAGGGCGGGACAGACTACTGCGTCACACCCTAGTGGCCATTTTTTGTCTGCGTCCGAATCTCCTTAACCCTTTGAAGGAGCTTTGTGAGGATATATTCCTATGTAGCCGTCGACAAACGGTAACGAGTGTCGAACTGGGCCCGCTGGTGGCAAAATGTGTCTTTTACGTTTGGCTCTCGATCTTTAGATTTCAGTAATGCTTTCTCATGAAATACGGTAAACAGGATTCTATAAAGGAGAACACAGCGCCTTTCCATTTTTGGATAAGTTTGATTTCTGCGCCAACTGGTGGCCATTTTTGTTATCTGTTTTCTGGCGTTCACTTCCCTATCTGCCATACCGCTTAAAGGATCGTTATTAGAATTTACAGATGTGTTCCTGGTGAGAAGACAACGACTGTGTCGCACCCTAGTGGTGTTTTTTGCGTCTGACGCCGATTCTCCTCAACCCTTTGAAAGAGTTTGTGAAATTTGAAAGGTGTGTTCCAATGGAGCCAACGACAAACGGTAACAGATGTCGAACTAATCCAAATACCACTGTGACCCTTAGTAGCAAAATCTTTTTTACGTATCTTCAGAGTTCGTGAATATATGTTCTCAAAATTCGGCAAATAAGTTTCTAATAAGGAGATGACAACGTCCACCCATTTTCTGAAGATTTGATGTTTTCTGCGCCACCTAGTGGCCATTAAAAATTTTCGCATGTTTTTTACGTCTGCCGCTCTATCTGCCAAACCACTCAAAGGACGATTATGAAAATTTCCGGTTGTGCTCCTCATGTGAAGACCCTGGCTGATGTTGATTTGCAGATGCTTTTGACTATTCTGGCGCCCCCTTTGGCCAATTTTGCTTTTTGTACCTACAGTATAGCTGTATCTCTTTAACCCTTCGAAGGATCATTGTAAAATTCCTATAGGTGGATTTAGGGGGGCCCAGGGAGCCCGCCCCCCCCCCCACTGGCTGCCGCAAAAAAATAAAACAGCAAGAGCGTAGGGATATGTTGAGTTTATTAATTAACCCCAGTAATTAAAATTATACGGATGAAAAAATATTTAAATGTGTGCAGTTTTAGTGTTTGGGGGGGGGCTCAAATTTCAAGTGTCAAATTCGGAACACGGCGCATTTGTAACGGAACTATGGCTAAGTATAGGCTCTCCCGCGATATCCCAGGCGACCGGCAGTGGCGCTGCGCACTACGACTCCGTTTCCGTCGTCTGCTCCACTGTGCAATGAAGAAAATTTACTTCATTTTTTAAAGAAAATGGAACCTGAGTGACGATGAAAAAACAGAAGCTGCTGGTAAGATGTGAATTTTAATCGAAGCCTTAGTGAATCACTCAGAAACTCGCAATACTCTCTTTGTCAAACCTTATCTTAAGACGATTTCCAAAGCAATCCCGTCATTATTGCCAACAAGAAAAACGGATTTGGTCTTTTGGGCATTTGAAGACTATTTTAAATACGACAAATTTGTTAAGAATCGATGGCACAAAACGTGTAATAAGCATTACAAAAAGAAGTAGGTTTCGCACGCAAACGCAGTGGACCATAAACAAGTAGGTCTTTTTGCATGAGAGTAGTAGTTAAATCGTGGTGGTGTAGTGGTAACGCACGCCCGCGCTGTGCCCCAGGTCGTGAGTTCTAGTCGGTTTGACACGTTTCCCGTTTTTTTTTTGCCTTTTTTGTCTTAGAGAATACTTCAGGAATCAATGAAAATGCTTGATTTTTAGAGGTAAAAACAGAAAAATTTCCTGAGCGGGAGGGGGGTTTGCCCCTCCCGACCTCCCCCATTCGGTGCTATGCGCATCTACAATCGTGGTTCAGTTTCCGCAAATGCTTACAGCCGGACAAAATGTTGGCCCCCCTTGTGATATCCTAGATCCGCCACTGAAATCGGCTGATGGCTTCTATGGAGATGGCAGCAGGTGACGACGAGTTTCCGACAAATCAGACTATATCTTAGCCCCCTAGTGTCAATTGTTTTTTTTGCGTTTACTTCTACATCTTAGGAGTTCCTTGACAGAGACGACGCCACCTGCTCAATTCGGTTGGGTTTGGCGCATTCCGAGCCATCTAATGGCCATTTTATCATACTAAAACACCCATAGAAACACACCGTTTGCGATGCAATCGTGGGCGCATTTCAATGCTCCTCGTTGCGTCTAGTAATACAACAAAAGATCAACACCACGTATTCTCATGCAAACCAATGAGCTAGATACAGCTAATTGTGCAAACTTATTCCAGAAAGGCTGTTTCACCAGATTTCGATTGTCTGTAAGTAGCTGTTGTCACCATGGCTCGCTGGTTCCCTACGTGCCTAGCCAGCACGAAGGTATCACGCAGTAGCACGCGCTTTAGCATTGGTTGGTGCAACCTCGGCAGTCATTGGTTAAATTTTTTAACAACGTGGAAAAATGGCGGACTATGAACGATTTTTAGCCTTGTCATGCACGTGGCGTAGCAGCAACTATTTTGTTTCTGAAGTGATGTTTAAATAGTCGCGTGCTTGAAGCATTACATGTACAATAAACACATATATGGCCGATTTAACCGGTGCGGTGTTATTTATACTGTATGAATACAGGACAGTAGCGTAAACAAAAGTCATCGACAGTATACAGATGGACTCCGAAAAGGCGCAACCACAATTTCTGGGTTAGATTTCCTGAACATAAATTTTAAACACCGATTTCTCTGTACAACAGACCACATTTAGACTTGCTCCACCAGTCATGTCAGTTTGTTTGCGTAAAGCGCTGCCTGTTGAGAATTTGACTAGCCAATCAGAAATGCCGGTGTAAAAAAATTTCCGTGTAAAATTAAGTGATACCTGTGTGCTGGCTACCGACCACCTAGCGGCTCTTGAGGAACCAGCGAGGTCTCCATGGTTGCCAATAACATCACGCTAAAATAGTTAGACAACAAGAAGATTTACGGGAAAGGGAAGCAGAAGTAAAGAAGCGCCATTATAAAAAACAGAACTGGTCGCTAGGCATAGGTTTTGATCCCCGATAATGGAAGATAATGCCATGATTTTTTCGTCTGCACATATCGCATGTGGAGTTACTCTGACCGGATCTAAGTAAGATAATACACGGTAGTGTTGGCTTACGCAGTAAATGCATGTAGTTGTGAATATTATTTTAAAAGGCAAAACAGAACAATTTAACGAAATACACGTTTGTCCACTTCAAGACCCACTGTACTTACTTGTGAGCGATTTTTTCAGTTTAAATCTCGGTCGTGCGGCAGAACTGCGGCTGTCGCCACTTTTGGGTTTGACGTCATCATCAACAAATCGGGCATGAAGGGCCTCACCCGATTTTTTCTTTATCAGAGGTCGTTTCCCGACTCCCGACAGTGGTTCTGAGGTTTGCATAGATGAACTGTTCGCATTCTGATCACATTGCCACGTGTGCGTCAGACCTTCGTCTAACTTCTGTACAATTTGAGCTGGTTTTTTGTCATTACCATGCATTGCATTAGCAACATCATAGTTAGGTGGTTCTGCGAGCGGATTTACGTGAATTCCTTGCCTCTCCTTGAACGGAATGTTTTTCATTTCATAAGCGTCGCCACTAGGTTTTCCACCATCGCTTCCTTCGGCCGCGACTTCCTGCTAAAACACGAAACAATACAAGAGTTTATGCTTATAAACATTGTTTCTCAATGCTGCTTGCGTTTTCCCATATTATGAACCGTAAATCTCATCTCACTTGGCTAGATCACCATTTAACCACGCGTTTACACTGTTTTAGGCATTACCATGACTAAATGTTCTACTCCTCACTGGTAATTAAGAATTATCATCTGAGAACGCAGGGAAAAGTATTACAGGTGTTTTGACATACATTATATAGCTTGTTCATACGAGTGGCTGACATCAGGATGAGCATCTACGCGATGGTTTCAGTTAAGGGCATGTGTCTCTTCATGGAAAGAGCACCCACTTGATCGGGTATTTAGGACGAATTTTCACATTTTCTTTGAATCCTTACAGAAACACGGGGGAAATAAATTAATGTCACAATCAAGCCGAGCAATTTTATACTTTGTCAGATTGAGGATGCGGAATACATGTACAGTTTCTGTCATATTCTGTACACGCACATTTTTTCAGTTGTATAATCTTCTACGACATTATTTATGGTGGATGGAAAATGCTAAAATATACACCCAATTCTCAAGAGTTTTTTGAATATTTTCAATATAATTTCATATAGCAACACAATACCCAAATTGGTTCTACTAATGACTGGGAAAACATTTGTGGACATGCCTTATCGTATTGATGAAAAATTATGATAACCTAACTTGTGCAATGTACGTCAACAGAGACATATGACTTATTTTAAAACATCTCAAAGCCGGTGATATGAACCGTCAATTGGATCTTTCTTGATACTAGAATTCTTATCATGACTACAACATTTCATTGAATGCCTTTTGTTTAAAATACCAAAGTGGCTGACGAATGTACATGGGTAACGTGTTCATGATTTTTCAAAGACAGCAATATTTACAAGTACCGTAAATGCAAGAATATCGCGAAAAGCGCAAGATCATTCCACGTTGTCAGCGAGATATCGCGACGAATTGCAAGTGAAGCTGCTGATGACCACAATATTTTTACTCGCGTGATTCTTGTGTCCACAGAACGCAGTCAAGTTTGGCCATCTTTATTGGTGATTCGACCATGACCCGTAGCCTTTTGTGTTTAGTTAACTTATGCACAAAAAGCAGTGTGACAGAATTTCACTAATGTCAGTCTGTTAGTTTTCAGACCCCAAAATGGAATAACGACCGAGGTTTCGATTGCATGTCGATTGCAGGTTCGATCAGACAGCTGGTAATAACTGAAAACGTTTCGGAGCAATTTTGAAAGAAATCTACGAGAGTACTCGACGAAGGACCAGTTGATTACATTTTGGTGAAGATGTGTCGTTTGCAGTTAAGAGGTTAAGGTTATGAGGGACAAACATAATTTGGTTCTATCAATGCGATCGCATCCTACGTGTCACTGCGCTGAGCGTGCACGCGACGCGGCCTCGTCCCCAAGCCTCAAGATGGCGCTGATCGGTTTAACTATTTGCCTGGATGGTCCCCTACATGTACGTGCCTAGCCAGCACGCAGGCATCACGAAGTGGTTCATGTAACCTCAGCAGTCATTGGTTAGCTCGTAAGTTACAACACCGTGAAAAAATGACGGACTGTGAACGATTTTTAGCCTTGTCATGCAAGTGGCGTCGCAGCAACTATTTCGCTTCTGCAGTGATGTTTAATAGCTCGAAGCACATACATGTAGGCCTACAGTGAGCACATATCTGGCCGATTTAACCGGTGTATTATTCACTCTGTCTGAATACAGAACAGTATCGTCACTCATTCCAGTTTGTTTGCGTAAAGCACTGCCTGCTGAGAATTCGACCAGCCAATCAGAAACGCCGGTGTTCAAATATTTCCCGAGGAAAATTAAGTGGTATCTGCGTGCTGTCGCGGCTACCGCCCCACCTAGCGGCACGCAGGGAACAAGCGAGGCTATTTGCCTGACACAACGCCACCTATACTAAAAAGTTGCGCTGTGGAAACTTGATGAACGACACGCAGAATTCTGTTTGTGGGCCTCAATGTGCATGCCTTGGTCCATGACGGCGTTCTGTCGCTCAGCAAGTTTTCCAGACGTGAGGGGGTCTGAACGCGCGATAACATCTGGCTCCTTTGTTTACTTCCCAGCAAAGTCGTTTGTTCCGTATGACAAGCAGGCCAATTATCTCCCAGGCTTCAGGGTTACTGAAACCTGGCAGAATGGATTGTCTTGACTTCTGTTGTAGTTGGGCGATTTTGGTGATTCAAAAACTAAACCTGATCAGGATTTGACAAGGAATTCAGAAATGCTATTGGTTTATGTTCAGATATGTTGTACATTTTAGCAGCACAGCCCAGTCAGGCTAAATAAGATCTGATCGGAGATTAGAGCAATTATCGAACAAAAGAGAGCCGGCCTTCCAACCATGAACGCCAGAATGGAGTTAATCAGTCGAGATATTGGCTACAGGGGTGATCTTCCCAACTAGGTTGTTGGGCTATAGAATCGAACAAGTTGGGAGCAACGGGAAAACGCCGCTAATGCGCAAACATACTGATCACATCGCTACCATTTGTACACGCTATGCACTTCGGTAGCGCTGTGAAATAGTGTACTTGGCTAAACCGATCAGTGCCATCTCGAGGCTTGGCGACGAGGCTACTTAAGACCCAGCAAATGAACATTTTGTTAGCCGTTAAAAACACGCCAGTTCTACGTGGAGTGAACTGTGTGGCCGTTTTCGGTTCACCCAGTGATTCATATTTTCAGTTACTTAAAACTATGGAACTCCAACGCGTTTTTTTTAGAACGCCTGCATTCCACTCGTGTCGTACTAAAGTAAAGCAAACTTTATCGCACAGTTTCTCGTGAAGCCAGAGGTGGCTGATCAGTCATGTTCGGATTATAGTACAATGGCGGATTCCGTAGCAACCCAACGTGTTCTTTGAGAGTGCGCGTGTCGCACTCGTTCGTACAAGTGGATGCTACGACTACATTGAACACGCTCAGATTCTGTTTCAATGGCAGATTTCGAAGCAACCCAGCGTAGTGTTATTTTGAGAAAGCGCGCATTACACTCATTCCTACGAGTGCCTTGAAATCGCCACTGTAAAATGCAGGCGTGAATCCGAAAGTCGCCGTAATAGAACGCTCTGGTCACTGGTACCCGCGGTAGAATCTAACTCACGATATACAACAGATATCAGGGTATACAAGTATACATCTACTATTAGGACTTCCGCGTTCACGTGCGCATCGTTACAGTGACAAGGTACTGGTATGAACGAGTGCAATGCACACGCTTTCTCAAAATGAGACGTTTGATTCCTGTGAAACGTGCCACTGAGCGTGTTCCACATGTATCAGTGACTTCTGGATTCACACTGTCAATGTATTCTCAAAAGAACACGATCAAGGCGGTCAATAAAAAATAAGTATCGTAAGAATCCGGATGGCATAAAAAGGCTTTACTGACAGTCGATTTCGGTGACGAGCTAGTGGCGCAGCGATAAAGTAGTGATAAGGGATTTCCATAAACAAGTTTTTAAAGGGAATTGAAATTTCGTTACCACAGCTGTGATCAATATTACGAACTATCAACACCAATATGGGCGGCGCAGCACTGAAAAAAGTGGGGGGTTAAAGCCCCCTCAGCCCCCTTGTGGTGCACCACGTGCCGCGTAGCACTGAAAAAGTGGGAGCTATAGCCCCCCAGCCCCCTATGGTGCGCCGCCCATGCAATATGATACCAGCGGGCGGATGTATAACTGCATAATATGCCCAAATCATACAATAACACCAAATATACCACTCAAAGAAAACGACTTATCTGTTGCAGGCTTGCAAAACGGATGTTTTAAGAATATTCAACCGCAAACGCGACATCTAACGGTGATATAACATCGTCTGCCGAACGTGGACTGTAGCGAAAAGGACCTGAATGAAATCTTGGCCAAATGGGTAAACGTTATGCACATAAATTAAGTGCGTAAATTAATTCTTGTTAGTGACGCAAATTATTTTTTAACGGCGTAAATTGATTATTCGTGGCGTAAATTAACCTTTAAGGGTCTAAAGTAACTGTTTGCAGGGCAAATTAACTTTTAATGGTGTAAATTAATTGTTTACTAAGTAAATTTATCGTTGGCCACATGGTTGAACGTTATGCACGTAAATTGCTTGCATAAATTGACTTTATTTTACACCGTAAACAATGAATTTACACTGTAAAGAATTAATTTACGCCATTAAAAGTTATTTTATGCCACAAATGATTAATTTATTCCGTATACGCAGTTAATAATTAATTTACGCACGTAATTTACGTTCCTAACTTTCACCTATTTGGCCAACGATAGCATGAAATCTACTGCAATGTAATGAGAGAGCTGTCGCAAGAAAATAACTATAAGGCTGCTGACGGAGATTTTGGGTAAAGGTGACAAAGTTTCGGTGAAACTTCAGTACATCATGAGCAGTTTTGATTCTCCTCCAGCTTGTCGAATTCGACTGAAAAACAGACGAAATTCAATTTTTTTAATCTAAGATCAAGAGACAAGTAATGCCATTTTTGAAACTTGTTCAACGTTTGACGAACGTGAAAATCGATTTTCGTAACGGTTCATGTTCCTATGATATCTCATTTTGGCTTTTAGAACAGTCCACACTTTATTGAATGTGCAATGTTTATCATTCGGAAGATACTTGATTCTAAACACCGCTAATAGCGCTTGTAATTGCGGTAGGACTCGGATACATAAAACAAAAGTCCGCTGGCGAAAAATGCAGACGTACAAGCGCGCAGTGTCTGTTTTATCAGCGGTTGTTCACAGTATGTAGCTATAAGACCGACCATTGATTTTACGGGGACAAAAGTTCATTGTATTGATTTAGGAAGGGGGTACTTCAATGTTCTTACGGACTGCGACCAGATTTACGTTTCGTGTGACTTTTCATTCTGGTAAAAACAGTTAGTGGCAGCCATGTGCCTATGCAAAGCCCATCTACAACTTTGTGTTCGACCTTCTATAACATGGGCCAAGGAGATTGCGAAACGACTTACCGCTCATTTTGGGGCCCTACCTTCGTGTTCAAGGACGACGATCTGGAGTGCTCGACATCGACGAGATTGGGAGTCACGTGATCGGCAAAACACTTTGGCTCATGTTCTTGGTCAGATGGTGGAGCAATCGAAGGCAACGCCAGTGTTCCGCTGTCCCGATGTTGGTGGGCTCTATGATTACTGTCCACCGACACATCTATCAGCTCTACGCTTCTTGCGAACGCGTCTCTAAGGTTGATTGAATGGAACGACACGATGCTTCCACTACGCTTCGCACGAGCAATGGCCTCCCGCCTCTTTAACGCTTTGTCTCTCCTCATCTGATCCTTGTAGAACTCGGCAAAGTTGTTGACAATGATGGGAATAGGCAACGCAATAACCAAGACTCCGCAGATACAACATACACTACCCACTAACTGCCCAAACGTTGTTATGGGAACCATGTCACCATAGCCAACGGTTGTCATGGTAATAGCGGCCCACCAGAAAGTCGTTGGTATGCTAGAGAATTTCTTGCCATTCGCCTCCTTTTCGGCGAAGTAACACAGACTTGAAAACATGAGTATGAAAATGGCAAGGAACATCACAAGCAAGCCAAGTTCTTTGTAACTTCTTTGTAAGGTGTAACCAAGGGATTGCAAACCGGTGGAATGTCTCGCCAATTTTAATATCCTTAAGATACGCATTATTCTGAAAATTTGAACAATCCGCCGAACGTTGTGGAACTGTTCCGTACTTCGGTTAGTTTCTGCAAGTCCAAGTGATATAAAATAGGGCATAATAGCCAACAAGTCGATAATGTTTAAAGGACCTTTGAAAAACTTCCATTTATTGGGACTGGCCCAAAACCGCAGAAGATACTCTAGGGTGAACCAGGCTATACAGATACCTTCCACCTGCTCTAGTTTTGCATTGTCTTTCTTGTTACCGTTTTCGTCTTCATCTTGTATTTCAGGAATAGTATTCAATGTCAAACCAATTGTCGACAGTATGATGAATAATATCGAGATGACAGCCAGTACCTGGAATATACATGAAGACTCCCGCAATGACAAGCCGTGCAACCGAACCTATGTTTTCGACTGTTCTAAAACCTGATATCGTACACGAACACCAATTGTGATGCATATTATACCTTGCCAGGTTTAAGTTTTATGATTGTACATTTTGTTCAAATGTGCCGTGTCTCTTATTAAACGAAGATAAGCGGTTGAGGATCATTTTCATGAACAGCAACTGACTCCTGTTTGGGTGGTGTTGTAAATTGTGTTCGATTATGGTGCAAAAGTTGAACAATGGGAGTGTAAGGCAGACGCCGTGATACTCAAAATGCAGAATACAATGAGGACACGAGTCGGTGCAGGATAAAAAAACAACCAGCCAATCTTGGACAGACTTGACCAGATTACACCTATATATGTACGTTGCCTGGGCAGGGGATTATAACACAGATATGGTTTCGAGTATCGAGACTTGCAAAATTCTAAACGAGTAATGCAAAACAGTTTTCAGCAAGGACATAGGGAAGAGGCAAGGAAGGAAAAACAACAGCGGACGACAGTTAGAGGTAGTGTATGTGCATGACGAAGCAGTTGTTACGCTGAACACCCAGAAACAGCCAATTATGAGCCATAGCCATAGAAAGATCAGGGGAGACAATACCAACAACAAGAAAAGCATTCAGTAAATAATAAATAGCAGAAACAATGGCATTTTTCATGACACTGTCCAGCCCCAATTCTTGCTCACGTTATATGATCACAGAGCTGAAATCGTCGCTTAAGAAGCCACGAACACGTCACATGACTTTAACTTGATGAGTTGTTTCTTTATTTTTTCACACTTTATCTCTTCAAAAGAATACCTGCCATTGGGAATGTTCGCCACATTGGTTATAGAGAATATTGAGCAAAAGAGTTATGTGCCAAGCAGATCAATGAAACGTATAAATCCATATCACACAACACTACGTCACTAACTTAATAAGACAATCATCGAGTTTTTGAAGGGCGGCGGATTAAAGAAGCACTTTGCCTCAACTTGGAACACTTACAGGCGTGCATTGTCGCACGTGCACGCATGGCAGATTCCTTGGCAGCAGGGATATAAAAACTGTGAGTTTTTCCGTTCCCTTGCGATGCCCTTGTCTGGTTAGTACAGGCGCATGTCAAGATTTGATGCGGTGCAAGTGTTGTCTGCAGAAGTCTAGTGAGAAGCAAACTGCTGCTGTGGTAGTTACTAATGCTATAGACCTACGCATGCAGTGACAGTAGAAAGAGTCGGAAACCCGCGAATGGTTTTGTGATTAGTGAAAAGTCGAAACATAACATGAGTGGATGCTCCGAAAGAGTGCGTGTATTAGCCATTTAATTTATAGCGCCTAAAATGTCGGTTAAAATGGAGTCTTTGAGAAAAGATTGACTGTTGACCATGTGGAACTGTGACTGATGGCTGTCTAGCTGACGTCAAACAATGTGGGATAAAATTAGTATTTCCTTTTACAGCTAGGTGGCATCACAAGTCAGCATCAGACCCAGGTTTTCGCGTGTCGAATGCTTTGCACTGCACCACAGTAACATCTTTTGAACATTAGTAAAATGAATACAGTCGACATGCCGACTACGTTAGTATAGGTGGCGTTCAAATCAGCAATAACAGCACGGAGAAGCTGCGCTCACGTGATCTTACCCCACCTTACGGAGGGTTTCCCAAATTTTCTCGCGGCAAATCCAACCCTGGAGACAGAAAACAGAATTACAACATCGAAAAACAATGCAAAATGTGCTTGGAAAAGCTATTTCAAAAACAAACAATTCCCATGTACAAATCTGCTTATAGTATCTACATAATTCAGTTGAGCGTGGTATAGACGACACCTAGGATGTTTTCTGAGATAAAGTACCCTCAGCTGTTTTGTAATTTGGGATATCTCATCATCGATGAAAGGCGAAGAGGGAGTTCTAGTCTTGTTTCCGTAGACCCAATCACAGTCGCGAGAAAAGCTAGTGCCATCGCGTGCTTAACTTGTAATATATGAAGACTCACGTGATTTTGCATTTTCGCGAGTTTCATGCGTCTACGGAATGCAGTCGAACATCCATTGTCAATAAAGGGCTCACATGAGCTCATGCCAACTGATGCAATGTCGCAGCTGATTAAACACAAGAAACAAAAATGAGGAGTTTTAAATTAAAATGAGCGCTCAATGTTCTCTGCAAACACAATACAAAACTCGGAATAACGTAATTTGAATTGATGAATACATGATGACATGAATCAAATATAGATCAAAAGCCCATACCGAATACACACCTACTTAGGCCAATTCGCCTACACATGCATTCGAAATAAGTAGCTTTTCTCAAATATTTTGCTCAAATATTTTGTCCATACAATGTAGGCGCACACCCCTAGATTCACAGATAGTGATATATCCTACATGCACTATCACAGAAAATTGTACGTGTTAACTCAACCTTCTGTTACTTCTTGCTGATTGATCTTTCTTTCACGTGCAGGTGGCTAAATTCGGATATAGTTGCAGCCTCATATGCATGCACATGCGTAGGTGCACGCGCCAAAGCGCGGGAATATATGCTGCCGCGTGTTTTCCTTGGTCGGTGATTTGAAGTCAGATACGGTACGGTAATGCCAACCAAGCCACATAATACCTTCTCTCACATGACCTGGAATGTTTTACTACACGACTGGTTAATAATACCGAGCACATATTTCTTTTGATATTACATGGGCGAATCACAGTGTAGTGCAAGATAGTGCAAAGTAGTGCAAAGTAGAAATCCATACGCCTTACATTTTATCTTCTGCAAAACACTAATGCCATCAAACAAACGCGCGCCAACCAAACAATGCCGGAATTCAGTGAAAGTAACGAGGTTACGATTGACATTTCGGGTGTCGCAACTGTATGTACTCCCAGTCGAAAGGACTTCGTAAACAGACCCATCTTCGGTGGCGAATTCCACATCCGCGTTCATTCAAACAAAGACGAACCCCAACTCAAGAAACCCTCTGAGACCGTGTAGCTGTGATGTCAATACAGTGCTCGCACGGGGAGGTCCTGCTGGCTTTAATTTACAAACATTTGTTGAGTTTTAACATTACAACTTCAAAGACTATTTCTCACATGACCTGGAATGTGTTACTACACGACTGGTAAATAACACCGAGTACGTTTTTTCATACTACATGGGCGAATCACAAAGTAGTGCAGAGTAGGAAACCACCCGGCTTACATTTTATAGTCGGCCAAACCGTAACAAACAACAAACAATCCGTGAAGGTGACTAGGTTATGATTGACAAATTGCGTGTAAGTAGCCCCAGTGGGAAGGACATGCTAACAACTTCTTAAACGGTCATAAGAACAGACAATCAGTGAAAAATTACTCTATCATCAGCACCGCAATATTTCAAATATTTTAACCTCCACCTCGCTCGAACAATCTGACACGCTTCAATATGTCATCCAAAGCAGCCGCTGCATTCGATGTAATATATGTGCACCCAGTCTGAAGGAAACGCAAATTTTTTAAACAGACTCGTCTTCGGTGGAGAATTCCATGTCCACGCTCAACGAACCCCAACTCAAGAAATCACGCAGTCTGACTCGTTATGCAAGGTCAATTCAGTGCTCTCGCGCGGGGAAGCATTGCTAACTAGTTATAAAATATTTCTTATACATAAAAAGTTTTCATCGGATTATTACTTCAACGTTTGTTACGAAAGCTACATACAATTTGCAACTGTTAAATTTAAAATAAATTATTAGCAAAAAGTAATTGGGTTTACTATACATTACCCAAGCGTGCTTTTACAAAAATTACGTCATGTGGTTGAAAGTTTTAGACACGTTTAGTTTTTAGGCAAAACGATCGTTTTTACGGTTCATGTGAGAAAACAAGTCTAACGTTCGGGATTTTGAAGAAATTTCCGAGAGGCTTTGCCCTTGTCATAAACATAAGACTCGTGTAGGAATCGACTCTGTGTATGTTTCCACGTTTTTATTCTAACCGAATTTTTCATGGTTTCTTAAACCAGTGGCGGATTTAGGGGGGAGCCAAGGGGGCCATGCCCCCCTAAAATTCTCCAAGACTTGATTCCATTGGGCAGTTCTGGAGTGCCAATGTCCGACAGGCACTCTGCCCTGCCCCCCAACTCAAAATCCTGAATCCGCCCATGTTAACCTTTACATATATTCAAACTTACGCTAGTGTACTACTTGTTTGGCACTCCGAAGTGCAGTCATGGCGAGAATTAACTTAGACCGTCAACTTCAACTACGATTCGGTGCGATGATAATTCTATTCCGCTGAAACGAGTACGATTTCGTAAATAACCGTGTGCAAACGCGTTTTTACTAAATCCAACTTCGGCAGTCATTACAAGGCGAAAGAATTTCGCCTAGTACGATGCTATGACATGGATTTTTTTTGTTTTTTGTCAAACTACAGATCNTCCTGAATCCGCCCATGTTAACCTTTACATATATTCAAACTTACGCTAGTGTACTACTTGTTTGGCACTCCGAAGTGCAGTCATGGCGAGAATTAACTTAGACCGTCAACTTCAACTACGATTCGGTGCGATGATAATTCTATTCCGCTGAAACGAGTACGATTTCGTAAATAACCGTGTGCAAACGCGTTTTTACTAAATCCAACTTCGGCAGTCATTACAAGGCGAAAGAATTTCGCCTAGTACGATGCTATGACATGGATTTTTTTTTGTTTTTTGTCAAACTACAGATCGCATTTTTCGTCCGATTCTCGGGAAATTCACACACAACTTGAAGCTCCAGAATACATGTAGCTCAAAGCCTACTGTATTGTTTTTCGTTATGATCGGATAAAAGATGGCGGTCGTGGCGGTCATTTTGTTTTCGAATTCAGATTTAAATGTTCATAGAGACTGCAGTTTTCGACGTACACGGCTGAAAATCTAAACGATTTGATAGCGGACGTGCACTACACATGTGTCATCAATCATTAAATTTGGACCAAAGATATAGCGAATATATTGGCCGTTGAGTTTGAGTACCTCGATTTCGGGAACAAAACGTTTTGTCCTGTAGAGGACTCATTGTAGAATCAGTTGCTTCGAAATTTTTCATGTGATACTTTCTTGTGATTAGCTATTTTCAAGTGCTGGAAGTTGTTTTCAAAATGGCGGATCTGTCACATTTTCAACACTTTTCAATCGTGCTGGACTTTCATTTTGAACTGGAAGAGCAAATGAGGTGAATTTTCGTATATGAATTCTTTAAGGAATACTCTTTCAAGTGAACCGTAACTTTTTCTCTGACTTACCGTTTTCAAGCCATATGACTTTCAATTTAAAAAATTACAAAACTTGATTTTTTTCGAAAATTTTGTAGAATTTTGTGTAGCTTTTCCATTCGATAGAAATTGGAACGGGCTTCCAGAAGTTGTATTCCACTTTTCACTAGGATGCCTCTTTTTGAATTATTCGAGATTTTCTGATAACACTGTTCCTTTGTAGACTGAATTTTGCTCCACTTTTGTTCGTTTACCTTATATTGAACAAGACTATATTTCTTACTCATTTCTGACATCTTCATACGTCAAACGTTTCTTATCATCATGTTCATCATCGCCACTATCCTTATCACCATCCTTATCATCATCATTGTCATCATCGTCGTCATCATCATCTTTATTCTCATTTATTCGTTATTCCATTTCAGTCTCCAAATGTGCTCCCAGTTTAATAATTTCTCTTTCCTTTCAAGAGTATGACGTAATACTGAAGTCCTTCAGTGTTGCCGGTCGTGTCACGGACTTAAAAATTGTTTGTTATCGTATTAGTGACTATTTCTCTTCGCCAACGTCGTTGTCTGTTCAGTCACTTTCGCCAAGTGTCGCTCTTCCAAGCGCTTTCATTTAATTGTCAAACCAACAGAGATTACAAATTAAACTGAAACATTGTGTATTACATCCACCTACATGCATTTTACCTGAAAAGAATAATTTTAATGGCAAATGAGCGATGTTGAGGGCCCTCTTGGAAAGCAGTACTATCACTGAAGAGGCCACCCTCATTTCTAATATCAAAATACAAAATTGAGAATAACTTGTGTGCATTCAGATGGACACGTCAAACATTCTTTTTCTGAGGTTTCTAAATGAAACAAAGGGGACATGAAGTAACGTTACGAGTCTTGCTTGAAAGACCTCACTCTAGTGTTCATAAAAAGACAGATTGTTCTCACATACACTCGAAGATATGTAAAATTTGGTTTCTTCACCTGCACATAAAAGCTTGGCCAAGGTTCGTTCTGGGTAAAAAACACAAAACTGGTTCTCCGTTAAAACAGGACCAGACGGTGGAGTTTTGTTAATAATACATGTACGTGCAAAACGGAAATGTTGCTCAAAAATCGACCGAAGGAGTAATCGGTTTTATATAAATCCCTAAATCTGGATAGCTAAACCCTAATATTTCGAATCTCAATAACTTCGATTCTCCAGTGAGTACCCTTGACGTTTTATTACATAGGCCTACATATAGAAACCCTTAGCGACAACAAGAAAATAAATACCGCAAACTTGTGAAGTCGAGACCAAGGAAATGTCATTTGTTTGGTATTCCTCCGAGTTACATCTAATTTCAGAAAGGGTGGGGAGCGTTCAAATAAAAAACGCATAGGAAGATATGTACTATAATCCTATCTTTTTTACCTTATTGGCAATCTCGCTACAAGGGTTAGCGATAAATACAGAATTCGGTTATAAGAAAAAGAGGCATATATCGTTATGGTATTTAAAATGCTGCACTAGATTTTTAAAAATATAGACTAGAACCAGGTATGCACAAGAACCTTTTGACTCAGTAACCTACGTCAGAGTTTCTCTAAAATTTTACATATTATGCTATTGTCAATTTATATCGCTGGTTTCACAAATAATCCCTGTGGACCTACCGGTACATATCCGAGTGAACCTCCCTAAATAAAGATCTGAGTCCAGAAATTCTCACGCTAGCGGAAATTTCGGGAAGCGAACAATGGAATTTTTCGGAAAATAACGTACGTCCATCACATTAACAATTTGTCTCAGTTGTGACAGATGGTAATATAAAACTCCTGACCAACTCTCGATTATGGGAATCTACTGTATTTCGATTTGCAACAATACACCATGGGCGCATCCGGGGGGCTAGGGGTGCTCGAACGAGCACCCCCAATTTGGCAAATTGGGCAAAAAGGCCCCCTCAGTGAAACAAAAATCTAGGAGAAGTCGGCGCGGATGCACAATTTGTGGGCTTTAACCTAGTGGCTCGTTTTTTAATAGTCCTCGTTGATTTCTTTCAGTAAAAGGTCCGCCTACCGAAAGATTCGAGCCCCCTACATGTATATTTTAGGCTGGGTGCCCGCATGTACACTTTCACTATACACGACATTTGCTCGATTTGTGAATCTGATATGAGTGAAAGTTAGCCAGTTGTTGACTCCTTGACCCGCATTTTGCTCAGTCGTAGCTTTTCTTTAACTTTTACTGTTGGAAAATGGGAAGTACACTCTTTCACAGTGCTTCGAAAGGTAACACTGTGGAATGTTGTTTAACATGACGTCTCATTGGTTAAAGTTACGAAACCAACGTCATAACATTCAGTCGTTCTCATTGGTTGTAATCCGGGGAACCCCTTTCAGTTTACTGTTACGTAGTATGGCGACCACCCTTGACTTGAATAGTTGCAATATATTAAAACGGACAGTGATCGAAGTAAACAGGTATATTTAGGGTTTGTTCGTAAAGATTTCTAATTTCTAATGATAACAAAGCATGTTCTTTTAGTTTCAAATTTCAAATAAACGATCTGTCAACTGCTCGCCAATTCGTAGATTTTTCTCCCAGAGGGCAAAAAGCGTCTCCTTATTTTGCACGGCAAGACATAGACGTAGCATATTTACCTGATATGGAAATGTGACCTTTGACCTCAAGCGACGTCAAGCAACTGACTGGGAGCGCTTCTGTGCATTTCTCCTAAATGGGAGGGAGACTACAACCTCTGTTGTAACCTCAGAATTTTTCGTGCCTATTTTGTGATTTTTAATTTTTTTCTGGAAATTTCCTCATAAGGAAAGTGAATTACTCTGCACTAGAGGTTGCGAGAGGCACTTTCGTCAGGAATAGTTTAAAAGATATTTTTGGAGAGTTTTCGCGTTACATACCCCTTTAACCCCGTTCGAATTTCAAGCAGCAGGTTATCATGTGCGTCACGTAGTAGCCAGATTGCAAACCTTGCTAGAACAGGAGGTAACCACGCGCGTCACTTTGTGGCAAAATTGCAAACCTCGCCAGACTCCCGACGCATTTATGTGACTACGTAAGGGCGAACTCACTCCTCTCTTTTTCGTTAATAAGCTCCCATGCCCAGGGCACTGCGCGACTTCGGTATCAGTCAAGTGGGTACGTAAAATGAGAAAGAAGATCGGCCATGGCAAGAGGAAGGTGTCCTTCGCGGACGCAACTGAGGACATTGCCAGGAGATATCAGTCAAGTCAGACACTCGGTTCTTTACGACCTCATGCAAACACGAGTAAATACAATTTCAGATAACGCGGGAAATTTCCTATGGAACAGCATTATTGCCATCAAGGAAATAAAACAAAACTGTCACGGATACGCAACACACCATACATTTCAAATATCTTCCCAGCTTATGCAAACGGATGTTTCATGCGAGTAACTCGAGTGGACAGACAACTTTGACATGGCTAATTGTTGTTTTTATCTACATTCACAGTACATTAAATCCGTTCCAGACGGTGAGTATTTACCTGAGGAAGATTACGCACGTATAATCTGTCTTAGACAAATACTCACTGTGTGGAAACCGTCAAAGCTAAGAAAATGCTGCAATACAGCTGCACTTGTGACAGGCTAAGCATTTTTCTAACGCGCGAGGTGGTTACTCACAGTTTGGTGACGAACTGCAATAGTGCTCAGTGAGTCCACCAAGTAAAAACGCACCGACGCGTTCGCATGATGTCAGAATGGCAACGCCCTCAGTGAAAATAAATGATTATTACAGAAAACGCCAAGTACTAACACCATTTTAGAGCGTGGGTGGGTTTTGCCTCAGGGATGAACATTGTCTTTTAAATTATACCGTGTAATCTGCCAAAGAGAAGAACACGTTGTCTAGGACGGGCTTAAGGTATACGTGTAAGCTATTTGAAGCTGTATTTCACCTTATTTAGCTGGCATAAAACGAAAATCGAATTGTTAGGCCTTATAAGAACAACGAATCCACCAACGACCCAAAAATCAGTTCAGAGTTATTTGGTGTTGGCCCACCTTAAAACTGTGAAATTGAAATTAGCGCATTTACGTATTGGGTGACTAGAGTTGATCACGGACATTGAATCCTATTACAGTAAAAATACTACGAGACCGATTTCAAACGAGTAAAAAGCCTAATTCGATATTCTTTGTTTATCCAGTAAGCAGGGCAAACGCAGCTTGGACAATAAGTTTGCTGGTGCTGTTACCAACAGACAGGTGTGCATCAATCAACAGCTTCATGCAACCCACACAAGGAAAAGTTCATGATGGGCAGACGACAAAGAAATCGAAATGGAAGAGACCCATATACATGTATAATAAAAATAAACTAAGTAGTAGCTCGCAGCGCGTTCAGCCTTACCCTTGCAGCTGTAGAAGTTTGAGGTTTCTCCAAAAGATCCCACACCTTTTGCCGCCATTTTGCACAACATCCGTCTCCAAAGCTTTCGTCCTCTCGCTCCTTTAAAGTTTCAGCTTCCTTCCGCATTTCTTCATAAACGTGCTCTTTCTTCTGGTGATATTTATGCTGACAGCACGACTCCAAATACAACTCGTCTATACCCCAATATTCCAGATCTTCGCTAAAAGACAACACGCACATTTCCTCCACCAAATGTAATTTTCCGGTTCGGAAAAAGTTCAAGATTGAGGCGAAAGATCTCGGGTGGCGATCGAAGAAGTACTCGTTGTGCATCAATGAATAATCGTCACAAACCTCCATGATGGATTCGTGAGTATTACAGTCCTTGAGTTTTCCGAGGCGACTGTGCGGCATACGGTCCAGAGTTCGCCACATAACTTCGTGTTTTGTCCCTCCCACATTCAGAGTCACCCGTCTGTTGAGAGCCCGACTTCGCATGATGGCGAAAGGGTCGGGAGGGTAGTGGTCGAGTCCGTCGACCCTAATGTCTGGCACTGCCGTGTCCCCTACCGCACTCATACTGAACGGTATTAATCTCTTTCGGTGTTGAGCTACTCCATTATGCTATCCTCAGCTCTTTCCTTGCATTGCTGATCACTGTCAACTCCGTTGTATTTAGGAGGAGCTGGAATAAAGACGATGTTTTCAAGCAAACACCTGAATCGGGTAATACATGAATTGTTAGTAGTTAAAAGGGATTTACTTATAAGCGTATGCTTTTTAAAGGCAACTGGCATGAGAGCAAGTACCGTTTGCGTCTGTCACAGCGCCATCTTTGGAGCAATCGCAGGTCTCGTAGCGAAATAAGATCCAACTATGCTTCTTGGCCTCAAAATGCATCAAATAAAATATTAAAACGATTCATTATAGTTTTCCGGAAGCGAACCAGTGACGAACATGGAAACTGCCAGGTCGTACACACAGATTTCTACATGTCGGTCACCATATCCTATAGCAGGACCACTTTCCTTCTTAGATGGTCCTGTGAGAGAGGGTATGTCTACTGTAAACATGTTACTAACGGAAGCTGTCACTATCATTACCATCACCATCTCCATCAACACCTCCATCACCATCATCATCATCGCTGTCGTCATTATCATCATCATCATCACCATCACCATCATCGCCATAGCCATCGTCATCATCACCATCACCATCATCATCATCACCATCATCATCACCATCATCATCATCATCACCATCATCATCACCATCATCATCATCATCATCATCGCCGTCGTCATCATCATCTCTCATATCACCGTTACAATCATCATTGTTATCATCACCATCGTGCATAAATCCCAATTTTCTTCGCTCGACGTTGTTTACGCCTCTTGCATAATGACATAGTGTTACCATGGCAACATTTCACATGTACCTGATAATGTTGATAAACACGTTGTCGGTGACTTCGAGTCCACCTCCACACGGTCGCTCAGTACATTAATTAACCGCTCAGTTGCGGTTTAATACATACTCAAGTACACGACGACGTCTCTACGTCTCAAATGCTGCTGATCAAGTTTGTACCGTTACCCACCTGGCCATAACCAACCTTTTGGGTGGTTGGGTAAATCAGCCGTCAGGTGGTGTCTCTGGAAGCATACTGTGCACAGATAACCCAACCGTGCGTCAAAAAACTAAACAAGCCAACGGGCAGGTATATGGAACTACACTGGCTGGTAAAATGGCAAACGGACTAAGAGTCAAAGGGATACATGTAGGTGAGATATACAAAATGAACATTTCGGAAATAAACTCATGTCGGGATTCTTCGGTTACAAAATGGTTGGACGTCGATGCGCTGAGTGTGCGGCGGAAAATGGTCATATAAGATGGAACTAGGGCGATTATCGGTGTCACCGACCGATCACCACTGTGAAAAATCATTAATGGCTAGTGTAGATCTGCCCGAGCATCGCCCCATATTCGCTCCAAGAGAAATTTCGGAAAAGTTGCACAGGGTGCATATTTGCGAAAACATGCGTTGATTTAGAAAGGAGTATCTAGTACACTATATTTTCTTTGGTTGAATCCTGACCTTTCCATTTCACAAGAATCGACAGCTTAACCAAACATTTGATTCAAACACAAACTCACGTTATCTCTTAACCGACGTTCATTACAGAGAAACCTCTCATATAGTTAAATGCATTGGTCTATGACTTTTTTTGAAGTTTGCTGAAGCATTTCAGACCGAAGTGTATTACAAATTTGAATACAGTGCGTACTTTCCTTTATCCTCACTTCATTCTTATAGCAATTATTGAATGATGCGAATACAGAAGAATTTTCGTTCAAGAAACAAAATTCCTCACATGTAGGATTTTCAGTATGTGGACATTTTTCACACCACCGACTTCAAAAAGCAAACAACCATTTTTCACTTTGGAAGGATGTCAATTATCCAAGCCAACGTCGCTGGAACAGCAATGGGGCTAACAAATGGTGCGAGCCTAACGTAAACAGTTGCATACATTATCCCTGTTGGTAACATAATATTCACATGGCAGTGCCGGAGATTCTTACCCTTATTTTGAGGTGACCTACATGTAACGTGCAGACACGCTCAATCCGTGATGATGTTTTTCTTTGTAAGGTCAGCGGTTTACTCTTAATGGCTGCGCGAGGTTGACACTCGTACTATGAAACTACTCAAAAATAGGTGTAACAAAACAACCGATTGAACTTCTAATGTTCGAGAAATTGCGAAAACGGAACTTAAATCGCTCGTGTGTTCAGTAAGAAATTCTTGTCATTTTGATATATAATATTTTCCTTACGGATTTTACGTTCAATTTACTTAAAAATGTTGTACACACTTAATAAAACTGAAGCATGTTGCCAGCAAGATATTTGATGGTTGCGAAGAAATCGTGTTATACCCGTTACCGGCTAAGGGAAAAGACAGATTATGAATTTATACCGAGGCGTGCGCGCCTCAGTGCGGCATACCTCTGATTGGAACCCGTTGTGTATTCTAACCAGCCCACTCGTCGTTTTTCAGGTGAACCAAAGTTGTTGTTTGGCAAGGATGACATTTTCCTGTCAGATGGAAACATTCAAGATCTAACGATTATTGTGGTCTATGGCCATGGTTTGGGCCTTTGTGGGCGACAAAGAATATAGAAAATATAGTGGGCCAGGTTTGGGCCTGTGTGGGACCCAAAAATGTAGAAAATGTAGTACGCCATGTTTGACGGCAATTTGGGAGCGATTGCAAGGAATAGTATTAAGAAGTTCCTTGAAGTTGGACTCCAGGAATTTGGCCTCTGCTCTTACTTACCTTTTCAAAGCGGATCCTCGTTCGTTTGGTAATTTTGGCATATACCCTCAGCTCCAGACAAGTAGAAATTGGCAAAATGTCTCGTTGGTAATGACATATTATAATCCAAATTTCTGGAATCTAGAGAGCACGTTTTCCACTCTCTTGAACGGGAGCTGTCGTGCATTTTTGGTCCAAAAGACTGAAACCGCAATTTTAGTCATTTTTGGTATCTCAGTTTTTCCGATGGGTGTAGCAGGGTAAAAAGTTAATGGCGCTGTTGAATTTCTTCATTTTGAGAAAGTCCATCGAGTGTGTTTTCTGTGTGTCATGCACTTTTTCAAGACCAAAATCTGACACATACGATATTTTTTGTTTAATTGACAAGAAATGTCCACACAATTGGAAAATGGTAATTTTGCGACTTATTGAAAATTTAAATATGTATCAAACTTCAGAAGACCACGGAGCTAGAGATCCGCAAAAGCAAAACTACCAAAAGTGGCCGTCACAGCGCCATCTTTTGTTCGATTTTTCACAAAACAATATACATGTACTTCTTGATGAGTTAACAATGGTCATTTCTCTCCGCAGAAAACACGCTAGGGATATCGCTTCGTTTGTTAATGGAAGGAAATAAATAAAGCAGAGTGGAGACGAATATCACTTTTGTTAGGACTGCTTCAAAAGAGTCAAAACTAATTTCAATCAAAATGTCCATCGCCATTAGCCATGTATTCCGTTGCCCGGGATTGTATTTCAATCCTACTGTTCATCCATACCATTAGATCATTGGCCTCTCTGTGTATTTGTCCTAACTTTACCATAATATTGTAGTTACTTGGCGCTTGAATATTTGGATATGCTAACCTAAAAGTTGTTGGATGGTTTGTACATATGAGGTAGTTATGATGCATCCGTGTCGTTGTTCTCAAGAAAATTGCACTCTGATCATGTGATCAAAGGTGTTATACCTTGAGATATGAGGATGCCAGGCATGGACTTTTGTTCATATGCATAATAAACGCAAACCTACATGATAAACAAACGTTAGTATTTACCTTCGCTTACTCAAAATGTGGGTTTCCCAAACACTAAACTGGTCATCTTTGCACCAACCATTGTTCGTTTAGTGCGCACTCCAGATGAGAAAAATGGGCACACCCACATTCTTTTGAGATGTACACCTTTCAATGTTCACATAAATGACAACTTTATATTTTTTACAATTAGTGAACGAGGTAATACTAATCGTTACCAGCCACTTTGTTTCCCCAATCCGGATGCGTAAGTATTGGAATCAAACCTTGGCGTTAGTTTTCAGTCACACTGTAAAGTATGTCCAAATAACAAAACCACAAAAAATCGACACAATTCTTTAAAAAAACGTAAAAAACAGTCATTATTTTACGACATTGGCTAACGCATAAAACAATTGACATAACCTTAATTTCAACTAACAGTTTATTTTTTGATAATTTTGATTTTGCGTTGGCATCAGTTTTCACAATGACGTCATATCAAAATCCAATTGTAGTGTTCAGGGCTCAGTTGCGTAGAAGCTATACGCCGTATAGCAACAATGACGTCGCGTTATCACGCGTCATGTAGTTATTGTTGAACAATGGACCTGACGTCATGCAACAATCAAACTTCTGCAGCGGATACGTTTTGAAGCTTTAGGCAACCCAGCCCAGGTGTGACTTAATATGAACGCCACTTTTGGATTTATTCAATAGAAACTTCTTATCTTAATATGTTCACATAAAATACAGTCGATGACCCCCTATTTTTTATTTCATAGGAAACATGATGGGTACCAAAGTACAATATTAAAAATATTGGTGTAACTTTTTGTGCTAAAATTTGAATAATGTGTGAGTGCGTGCGTGCGTGTGTGCGTGCATGCGTGCGTGTGTCACACTATAGCTTTACTCGCGAGATTCTTGCATCTACGGAACTCAGCCCACCGCAATTCGTGGTATAGATTTGCACTGATCATAGCCCGAGCTGCAGCCGCTTTTACACGAGCTGAGGCTACATGCAGACTCAGTTGTATAGGCCTACCATGCAGACTCAGTTGTATAGGCCTACCATGCAGACTCAGTTGTATAGGCCTACCATGCAGACTTAGTTGTATAGGCCTACCATGCAGGCACTTTCTACATTTGAAATTGTCCCCCAAATCCGTCATGTTTTTTAGCATGGAGGGTAGATACGTTGACGAAGCTACAGTACGTTTTACACCCCTTTGATGGGTAGACGTTGACACTTGCTTTGATCACCGTGATGGGCGGTAATTTACACCACACCACATAAATCACATTCATATTTCAATAACCGAAAACATCTGACGTTATGAACATCTCACACTTACCGCCACATGCTATACTGTCATCCCTGGAACAACCATCGCAAAAGACAAACACAGAGGACCATGAGATTCTCTAAGTTAGTATTTTACACGTCTCGTACTACACCAAGTATGCCTACGACAGTTCACGAAGCGCGTTCTATACCTTCAGTCTACTCTGCCTCACCGCACATGACCGTCAGCAGGTTTGCTGAAGCTTCTGGATCGTCTATAGTGATAGTTCGAGTTTCTTATTAGATGTTGTGTAAATACGAAGTAGAATAGATTCGATCCCTACACTGTCGAGCTATTTCGTATAGATATACACATTCACTTTGGCCGAAGGCCTTGTATAAATAGATGCCATTTTAAGATACTCTACATCTTTCACAATCGATACAAATTACTTGTACAGCAGCACCACGAAGATCTTCAATACATCGCCAAAATAGCAGAAATGCAAAATTAACTATCAAGAAATTCCCAGGTTCAACAAACGATCACCGGTTAGACTGCAAAACAAACATAGGCGTGAGTCGCTCGTATACCCAACAATGACATGATTCCGTCACTGAATGACCCGACATGTACGTACACGATCACGGATAAGACTGTGCCTTACATTAAAAGGATTGAGATGTCCGACATAGCATGTTTTTATAACAATTATTGTCGCTTTCCGCACAACACGTAAACATTTGCCTGTCCTCATCATATTACTGCGGTTTGTGTACTCCACGATAACAGCTAGAGTAACAGCACATAACGACCTTGAATTGCACATTAATAGATAAACCATGCTGACTTTAGCCTTCACGAATTTCAGCAAAGGGTTGCAATATTCTAACATATTTCGAATCTCATCTGATAATCAAGTCGTAAAAATCTACAACGTATAGTAGCATCGGCCCTACCTGAAATAATTTTACTTCCAAGAACACTCTTAGATTCAAAAGCTTTACCTCTTAATATCGTTATCCTTCCTTGAGAGATTATAATCTCTTTATACACCGCATGTAGATATTTCCGTTATCTTTTGCCTTCACGTCATGGCACAACAAAATGGTTTGAACAAAAATTTACTTATGATGAAAAACAGACATTTTGCCAGTAACACTATACCTGAAATGTTGTTATCTACCGCTGTGAGTGCCTTAAACGAAAGGCAGTAAAATGTCACAGTACCTGTAAGTAGCTTGTCTTGCCTAATTGGCAGATTCCAGCCAGTAAAAGCCATTTCAAAACCTAGAATTCCAGCGCAATACATAGCTATGGGTAGCGTAGCTTGTCCTACCGAAACACAACATACCGCGACGCATGAAGTCAGATGAGTATATTTTTACACATTCGTGCTTCGAGATTCCGCGATTGCAACCTACATGTACATGTATCAGTCAAAAATGGCGTTGGTCACTTATAGAGCCAGATCTACACGGTTTGGGGTATCGGTACATTTTGTTATGGGAGCTCAACACGTAATTTTATCGCAACATGTTTCATTCACGTGCACGTGAAACGGACACTTCACAGTACACTGTACTCGAAAGTCGTAGAAGAAGTGATACGTACAACCATTCTGAATTCAAAACGGCAGCTTTTGAAATAGCATTCTTGTCCCTGCAAAACCGAGCGTTAGAGGCAATTTCTCAAGGCTTCCAATAAATATATAAACAGTGTGAAAATGCTTCAGGTGCTTATTAACCAAAAGTGTCAGGTATGTGGTGGTAACTTCATTAAGTCTATAGTCTAAACCTTACGGCTTACCTATCAGTGAATTTGGTTTCTTTAATATTTCATCCGTTATCAGCCATTTCCTCTGTTCGAGAACTATTAGCCATTGGATGTGAACTGATTAATGAATAAGCATCGCTTTAATTCCTCTTTCCAGTAACAGAATGTGCTGTCAGTTTTAGTCGGCGTCGACTGCATTTGTCGAGGAACAAGTTTGTCGAAATGCAGTAATTGAATCAAGTCGATGTTTACTAAATGGAGCAAATTCTAATTTTTGTTTTTCAAACATGTAGAAAAACAAACAGTTTAAGTAGCATGTGCAGAAAATTCATCGTTCCGTTCTCCTGATTTTCTTGAATACCGAATCCTTTCATATCAGGGACCCCGCTGAGGTCGGGCGCTGGTGATGGTATCAATTATTTTAATTTCTGTTTCCTTATTTTAATGATCAAATATTCCATAGAGGATCCTAATGATGGACTCGATAACGTTTTCTTGTCTTTTATGTGAATTATACACCCCTTCGTGTTTAAAGGGATCGCCGATCCCGCCGATGACTTAATTTTAATTTTAATTTCGCCATCATATGTGACCCTCCTCTCAGCGGGGCAGGATTGCCCCACTCTATACAGGACCCCATTTAGGTTTTAACCATGTATGTCTTGAAAAATTTGTCCAAAAGAAACATTCATATTGATCTACAGTTTGTAAAGTGAGGTGCGTAATGACAAAAACAATTGCCCAATAACTTTTGCTTTTTTCGCAAGTTTTTATTCCAGCAAATGTCATATATTATTCCTCGTCTCGCCACTTAAGTTGACCGCGTTATGCCAGCCAGTGCATTGTTCCCCTAGGGAGGAGCTAGTAATCTAAAAAACCTACGCCAGAGAAAGACGTGCGATGTTGCATGTGAGTTAACGACGACATCTGTCGACAGTGGGTGGAATCCACTTAAGCATTTGAAGTCCTTCAGCAGTACTGTTGTTTAACATTAACGAGAAACAGGATTAGCATTCATTTGAACTTCCTATAGACAATTAAGCTCCGGCAAATCTAATTACATTTAGATTCTATTATCCTAGCCACAAATCACAGGGCATGTTATACTAACATACCAAAGTGCATCGATCCTTAAAATGCATCTAATGTTAAGCATTTCTGCGAGTTAGTGTTTCGTTGATTTCAGTTCAATAACGATAATTAAGAGGAATGGCATCAAGAGACATTCCGTTTGTAAAGGCTTAACAAAAACGAGAAGGCAACTGGTAGGGGAGGATGCAGTTGTGGGACAAGAAAGCAGGACCCCCCCCCCCTTCGGGCCGCGATCAAAAAGGCGTTGTTCTTTGGTTTTGGCGGTGGGTTTTCCTCTCGAGTCATCCTAAATAGCCAGTGTATTGGCACCACCCATTTAATTAGTCGTAAAATCCGCTTATTGTAAAATTCATAAATATCCACATTATGTTAAAGTAAAGCCTAGGAGAATTTCGATTTTTGGACGGTATACCATTTCTAAGAATTGTCAAGTCGAATTCACCTAAAAGCTTCAAATGCTATGATTTATCCCCTGTTCTCTAAAACGCTTATAAATTGTATGAAAGCATGACGTGGTATCACAAATAGCACTTTTATGATAATTGTGTAACAAATCAAAAGTTGAATAAAACAATATGGAGCTTTAAAAATGAAATAGCGTTTTTGAAATTTACCGCATAACATTTAGGTGAAAAATTTCAGACATATAAATGCGAATAATCGTTACCGTCTCTGTTATATTCGGTTATGTTATTCATAGAAGTATTTCAAAAAGTAACGATGACTTCCGTTTTAAAATCCTGACTTTCCCGTTTTTTTGACATCAAATGATATGAAATGATGGCAACTAGGCAAAATGTACAAACGTGTACGAACAGCAGTCTAAAGTAATGGTCTTTAAATTAACGGCCTTTCGTAGTAAGGGTCCTTCCGAGTCAAAATCCCTTGAAGTTGTGACCTAGCGAAATGTCGACAAACAAACAATAAGTTTTACGCGACAACGTGTTGTTTGTTGGGTATAAAAGCGCCTTGGAAACGAAGGTGTGTCAAGAATGCTGCGTTCTGATTGGTCACTTAAGCCGTCACTCAAAGTCCTGGCGATAGGTCAATTACACAGGTGAGAAACAAGATGACCGCCCTACCCAAAACATGACTGTCGGTCATCCAAGTCGGACCGACTCACCACAAAATAGAATCTACAGGCATCAAATTGGACCATCGCACCATAAAATGAGGCCGACGCACCTGAAAACAAGGCTACTCCCCCTCAAAACAAGGCTGCTCCCCCTCAAACCAGGACCGCCGGAGACGGAGCAGGCGTACTATGCCCGCAAATACGTACTGGTCTCATTAAAGAACAGAACAAGACCAGTGTTATTACGGAAGTACATGTAGCTTAAATTGTGTCAAAAATAACACCACATTGAGGCAAATAAACTTAGACTCAGGTTTAGCTGTCCCATTTTCCAGTTTTGATATCTTGTCCCTGTTTATGAACGTTGTCACTTGTCTTATCCTCAGGCACATGGGTGTAAAATGTGTCCACAAAACAACACGCATGGAGATTAAACAAAACTCACGTTAAAACAAAACTAACACTCATTACATACTGATAATGCACCTTGGTAAACATAGCTTATGATTCGTAATGATCTGCATCTAAAACATGTAATAATATTATTTCTGTAAATATTTTCTTTCTAATTTGTTTTAAATATCATCTGATTAGCTCATTGTCGTGTAACTAACCGGCTCCTGCTCTCGCCGTGGGGGTTCTCCCCTTCATGCACGTCAAACTAAGTAATGCTACTCCTAGGAAATGAAAATGATTTGCTTTGTTTAACAAAGTACGCCTTTGATTGTAAGTAACGATTTTGAGAACGAAGTACATCATACTGACTATGGGTAAAATTATCATTGACAAAGACTGGCGAGAAGATGTCGTGGGAAATCCAGATTATGACGTGGATGATGCCGGAAAACAATACAACAGAGAAGAAATGATTTTTTCTGCGGCCTAAAAACTGAGCGAATACTCAAAGCATACTTTTGCTTCTATCAACATGTGCATGGAGCACCACCAACCTCAGCCAACTGCTACTCAACAGGAGGCGTTGGAGTTTCGCAACTGGGCTTTGTCCATTAGTACGACGTCGTTACGCAAGAAATTACTAATTATCAGGGCTTATCACAACATTTTAAGTACAGCTTCAGCAATCAATTCCCCTATAGTTAGCGTAATAGAGTGTTCGCTCAGCTACAACTGAAAGACTGGCATTCCACTTGCAGCAACTTAAAACAAAACTTCACAGCCAAGCAAGTAACACAAGGAAATGAACAAAATAAGGCTATAACAAAACAGTAATGCAAAATTCCACAACACATTTGCGAGACTTTTGACAACCACTTCAGTCACGAAAATAAAGTGCAGTAACTCAACCCTAAAACACATGGAAAAAACAGAAAACTTTGGGTACAGACTAAATTAAACAACCAGACAATATAGTAAGTATTGAGTAGAGAGTGTTGGCAATAAAATGAATGTAGAAAAGATATGCGGAAACCATGACCTACGAACAGTTAAAGGAAATAACGTAGTTTTCCTCTTAAAATCACTCGTGTGTACGTTTAAGATCGCTAATGAGATAATTCAAGCTTGGGAAAAGGAGTGGGTTCCATCCAACCGAAGATGCTTGAAACGTACCTCATACCTGTGTATACGCGACTGCAAAATCGGTTAAAACAAATATTACAGTCGAAGTTTTAAAACTAACATGTACGTAAATAATTTTTGCCATCCCAGTCCTCTCATACCACCACCCTTGCCTTAAGGCTGATGTTCCCGATCACTTGTGACAATAGGTACACCAATTGGCCCACATGTATTCGATGCTCGAAACGTGTGATCGTTTTCTCAGTTTTGAAGCAAGGATCTAGACAAGCCCTGGCAGTTTTCATACACCATTAACCTCGTTTACTAGGGTGCCCGGGAAAACCAATTGCAGGATACTTGATCCTTCAAAGAAATAGCCCGTCCAGTGATAACACAGTCGACGGCTCACGTGACAAACGATTCAAACACTCGGAAGTATCAAATTGGTATTTTTCTGGAAGGAGAATACGATATGTACACGCGTATAGAAATAATCTACTTAGTAAGCGTGGCAGAGAAACTGGACCTACTATGAAGTGAACGCCCACATAATCAAGGCATCTCTTTGGTGTTTCCACTGAGAGCATAGAGCCAATAGGACTAGTCACAATATTTGCTTTACATTTCGTGAAAGACAACGAAAGATACTTCGCATTCAGGATACATATATCTTGGACCCGGTAACGTGGGATATTCTCGAGTGAAACCTTCATCTTGTGGGGCGGACTCGAGTTTTGCTTGTTATGACTGGCGATATCTCGCAAATACATGTACTTGTACGTATTTGAGTGATTTCGTTTAAAGTCAGAAAATACCGGCCCTACGGACTGCAGCCTAACTATTGCAGTGTAAGGCGAGCTGTCCATGAGTTAAGTGATAGACCCGCGGCCCAGAGCACTTAGCATAGACGAACGAGGTACCACCATCTGACCACGGGTGCATTTAGATTCCACCTCAGTATGTACAGAAATGGACGTCTGCCGTTGTCTGCACTCTGGGTGTGACCCCTGGGGACCTTACAAAGGGCCCAGGAAATGAGCGAAACTAAAACATTGGAAACACTATGCACTACAATGAATTTCAACATCATGTAAAAATTTCTTCAAAAACTTATCACTAGAGGAGTTAACTGTCTTACATCTTGACACCCGTCTGCTTTTCGCTTGTAGTGATCATGAGAGTAAACACAGGCTTTAGTGAACGAAAGTTTTCTATAATTAGTTTTTTTTCCTGCGGTAGCTCCATTTTTAAGGTCCTTTCTGAGTTTCTGGCCGACTATTTCCAGAGTAAAATTCATCTTTCACGGGTCATTGGGTGTTCAGTGCAGCACGATTGTTGGTTTTAAATCAGTTTAAGCCGATACCTTGAAAATCTGTCTCAAAAATGGCATACCGTGGTTGAGATTTTTTAGGGTTTCTGCCAGGCACAATCCAGAGTGTATTTTGTCTGCCGGTCATAGGGCATTAAGTGACCTGTGACGTGCATTGAATCTCATGTAATTGCTTTTTGAGGTCTCGAATGTATGTGCTAGCTTGTTTTAGTTAGGGGTCTTTTTTTGGTTTCTCATGTGCCGGACCCATTCCAGAGTGCAGTTTGGCTGTCATGGGTCATTCAATGATCAGTGCGGTACTATTGTTCGTTTCAAATCAGTTTTGGCCGGTACCTCGAAAATCTAGTGTAGCTCAAATGTTTGATGGCATACCATGGTTGAGATTTTTGGGGGTTTCTNCCCTTAACCTTACTATGCGTTGTTATGATTGGTTAGGGACATGGCGCTAAGCGTCACCTAGCGGATCAAGAATGTTACAAATTTCTGGCGTTGGTGCTAGCTCATTTTGGGGGGTTCTTTTTGGTTTCTGCCGGACCCATTCCAGAGTGCAATTTGTCTGCCATGTTTCATTCGGTGTTCAGTGCGGTACTATTGTTCGTTTTAAATCAGTTTTGGTTGGTACGTGGAATATCTAGTCTAGCTCATTTTTGGGCTCATTGTAAGGCCCCCAGGGGTCACACCCAGAGTGCAGACAACGGCAGACGTCCATTTCCGTACATACTGAGGTGGTCTTTAAATGCTCCCGTGGTCAGATGTTGGTACCTCGTTCATCTATGCTAAGTGCTCTGGGGTGCCGGTCTATGACTGGCACATCGAACAAGCTACTGAATGCACGAATACCATCAATGATTTCACTTCCACCTACGGGAGTTCAGCTGCAAAAAAACACAATAAATGGCTAACCGAGAATAAAGGTGCCGAAAAAGAACGATTATTGAAAAATGCTATTCAACAATCTGAACTAAAGAGGGTATTTGGTGTAAACAGCCTCTGAATTAGCGTGGCGTATATTTTATCATTGACCTTATTAAACAAAATCAAAAGTTAATCTGAAAAAAATCGTGAAGACAGGTAAAATGAGTTCGATTCCGTCAATATCGTAACAGTAATGCCAATACACGTACGTATACATATTTCGTAACAGTAAAGCCAATACACGTACGTGTACACTAAACCCGACTTCTATCACAAAAACAATTTTTTAATTTAGTCAACTCACCGCTGATGATGAAATTGGACTCAACTTCTGTCCCTTTGCCAAAGTGATCTCCAAACAACTACAAGTTTGTTATTGCTTGAGATGTTTTTACTCAAGACAATAACAATACTTTCACTATCTTCAAACATATGATGACCCAACCGCCCGCAGTCCCGCCTCCGGGCCCCGCCTTGTACTCTTTGTGTTAACGTTCAAGTGTGACATTACGATACAACACTGACGCACACGGCTTGGACGAATGCCCTTCTAGTGACGTCATGATCACTTTTAAAATGGTTTCCTTAGAGTTTTACTTTAAGGTTTAATTAGTGTGGTCAATACTGAATGATTTCAACAATGCCTATTTGTTTTGGTAACCTGGCCATGGCATGTATTGTTAAAGTCAGTGTTCTGTTCATTATGAACTAGATAAAATAGCTTACATTAGAGTATTCAGAGTTCTCATGAGCTGCTGTGAGTGTTCGTGCCTGTGCACCGGCGCCGTTGTTGGTGTGTGGGTGCCGAGGTCAAAACCATCGGTTTAAGACCATAGGTATTATAAGCATGTGGTGACGTACTAAATCCAAGGCGATCCAAGGTGAAGTTGTTATAGTCGCCTTCTCAAAAGATTCCAGACTTAAAAGGTCGAACTGTCTAAGAATTACAAATTGCCTGTGGTCTTTATGCGGCGATCGCAACACGTTATACTCCCCCGCTCCTTTCAGTTTCCTGGATTGCTCGGTAGGTGTGACGTAAAACGCCAATAATTATAGCACGAGCGACGTTTGAATGCGAGTATTATTGCATAAAGTTGCGGCCAGGAGTTGAATCAACCTCCCGTCGAAGGCAGACTCAAAACAAGCGACACCTTCACCTCACGTATTATGACTCCGGTATGTGGCGCCCACTGCAGCTCACATATATTACACTATCTTCTACCTGTATCTGAGCACACAAGAAACTGGCACGAGGTAACTGGCACAGGCATGCACACAAGGGGAATCGTAAACGAACGAAATGTCAGCATGCATACACATCCGCCGTAGTCACTGTAGATACAGCAGTGTAATGATCATACGAAGTATCGTCTGACTAACCACCGACATATCATGGACAAAAACAAAATAAATCTGCCTGGATTAATTAACCACGCACGGTTTTATTTTTCTTGATTTCAAGCGCCTATTTGAACATATGGTAGCTGTAGGCCACTTTCTTTGACAAAATGCAGATTAATTGACATTGGCAACTCGTTTATATAATGATATTCCGCCCCCGTTAACCTGTAAGCAGCTGTTCTGTTGTCAAAGATAACATACATGTATTTGCAAGTTGGACAAAGCTTATAAGAAAGTACAAAGATAACATACATGTATTTGCAACTTGGACAAAGCTTATAAGAATGTACAAAGATAACATACATGTATTTGCAACTTGGACAAAGCTTATAAGAATGTACAAAGATAACATACATGTATTTGCAACTTGGACAAAGCTTATAAGAATGTGCAAAGATAACATACATGTATTTGCAACTTGGACAAAGCTTATAAGAAAGTACAAAGATAACATACATGTATTTGCAACCTGGACAAAGCTTATAAGAAAGTACAAAGCAATGGAACAACTCATGTTTTCGATGCAAATGGCGCGATCGAAACTCATGCACAGAATAGAATCAACAGAGCAAAGGAAGAACAAATTAGAAAACTTACATAACATCGTTCATTCAACATCAAAAACGTTGTTAAATATGCTAATTATCATGTTTAAAGCGAAGATGATTAAAAATTCAGACGATCTGACGATACGGGCACGATTGACCTTACTTCTGGTATAAAACTGCATTTTGCCATGTTTAGATGGCTAAAAAACGGAAATCGAATTAGGTCTCATAAAATCGATGTCATAACAATATTACTTACCGTGATAGGAATCTATTTTAGTTGCCAACAAGAGCATCGAAACCATCAGCGACTGAAGAAAACGCTTCAGAGTTTATTGAGTTTGGCCAACGCTAAATTTGCGAATTGGAAAATGTGGCATGTGAGCATTGTAGGGTCACTTGAGCTGGGAATGGACTCCAATCTGGGCGAGAGATGGTTCGAGAAAATTTAAAGAAAGAAAACGTTTCAATTCTATTTTCCTTCTTACCATCTAAATAGGGCGAAATACATGCAGTCACGGACTTGCATCAATTGATCGTCTCACACTGGATAAACCCTACGCACTCAAAACGAGAAATGCTAGCTCAAAAAAAAACACAGTGCGGTTGTAGGAAGACACTACCATTCTCTAAGGAAACGTCATATATTAATTTACATGTACAACCTTCGGCCCCTCATCACCATAAACAGTCATAAGACCAGGAAAAATCTATTGAAGCTAAAAAGCATTAGTCATAGCGAAAATATAGGCTGGTGTAGTTCCATTTAGTAAAATTTAGTATTACTTGTCGTAGACACTGTCATATCAAACAACCAAAATCATTATGTTGGGCACATGTTGATATAACTTACCAACCATATGTGTCGAAATTGTTGAAATTGTTTTGGAAAACTCACGAAATGTCAAATTTTGGAACCAGTCCTGCTTACTGCTTTGTCCACCACAGAAAGGGTTCTGCCGGTGTGCGTTTTACCGACAATTTCTATAGAGTTTTGTTGGTGTGCATTTTACCCAGACAATTCCAAAAAACGCAGTTCGTTACTAAACCAACTTTTAAGCAATAAACAGGATTTTCCATGAACAATACCTCTTCCATGAATAAATAATAGGTGTCAATATTTGATTACTTTTACAAAAATCAACCTTCAAACAATTCTTATTACACTTATACACACTATTGAAATATTGGAGCATTGCAATTGATCAACTTAGGACATGTCACAGATTTAAACTTCATTAATTTGGTAAATGATAATTGGTATTCAATTTTGGCCTCATCTAAGTCCCAATGAACCAGGAGTAACAAAACTTTGTTTTCCACGTTAGTTATGTATTTTCACGGGTCTCACCCAAATTTTTTCATAAATTTTATTATTGTTTTTAGTTATCTTTTTACTTCAATGTGCGGAAGGTCTGTGGGAGGTCAATGGGGATTTATTGGCGGACGAGATAGCTAGAATTTGACGAATTTTAAATTTGTATAAAATTGGAACAATTCTATTGTCTTGGGTAAGCATTGCCAGTGAATTTCGACGAAAAGTAATCCTAAAATGAGGTGCGCTTTTGTTCTATTTTTTCCATTATTTGCCGCATAATCCCTACATGATCATCCTTTTTATAACAAAGTAACACCGCACTTCTCGTACTCGGTTAATTGAAAAACGTTGAAAATCTGCATTCGTCACTTGTTTAGTATGGATATCAACAGACTAGATATTAGGGTATTAGTGATTTTATGTAGTTTTATATTCTACCACTAATGCACCGATTTGAAGGTACACTGGTGACATTGCATGTAATGCGCTGATTTGAAGGTACACTGGTGACATTGCAAGTAAAGCTCTGATTTGAAGGTACACCGATGACATTGCAAGCAATGCACTTAATTTGAAGGTACACTGGTGACATTGCAAGTAATGCGTTGATTTGAAGGTACACCGTTCGCGATGATTCTGCTAATATGTGGGAACTTACTCCGTAGAAGGATGGTGTTGTTTAGATATAGTCATTGCTTCATTTGTGACCTGGCAATTAAAACTTTCAGGAAATACAACTTTCTGGGGCTAACTTAACAGGCACCACCAGGCTAAATTAACATGTAGAAATATTGCGACCATTGTTGTAAAGACGGAAGTACAAATGTATGGAGACATTATGAGAACTGCTCTTCATCAATAACCCGGTCTGCAACATGAGCATGTACATGTATATCTAACTGCTGGTTAGTTCACCACAATGCCATTCAGTAGTGCAATCTGTGAATACAGTTTAAAAAATGGTCTGTCTTCACCATCACAACCCGCCCTTTTCAATGCTAGTATGTTCTTTTATCGGTTCATCCTTCCCATTTGATCGACCGTACTTCCCGTCAGATGGACCGTCCTTCCTACTCCATTCCGTTCGTCCCCGTTTTAGAACAGTCCTCCTCATCGGCAGTCTGGGCTGACAATGCCTGCAGTTGCTTTGTCAATTCAGCAATCCATTGGTCTCGTACCAAGTCACTGACATCGTTTATGCGATGCAATGTGATTACGCAAAACAATAAGTTGACGAAACACAGAGGACGCTTTCGTGCAATGACAGAACTGTGAGTTTTTAAAATGGCTTTTGGGGCTCGAATGCTCCGTTACAGACAATTTGTATCTCTAGCTTCTACTGGTTTCGGCAGACAATTCTCTTTTAAACACTTGTATGGTCATCACGTGAGCCCGAAGTTTGAAATACCAAGAAGATTCTTCGCCTCTGGGTCCAATGAGGAGGAGACAGTGAAAAGGTTCAAAGAAGGTGACTACAGCGTTGTTGCAAATCCCTCCAGTCTGAAGCATTTTAAATCCAAAGGTGAGAAATACGACGAAGCGACCATAACTCTACCACATCCAATATGGACGGATGAGGAAACCAACTCAATTCAACCAACGCACAGAGATCCGCAAAACGTGATGGATAGACTGGCTTACTGGAACATCGTCCTGTTACGCAACGGGTTTGACATTGTGTCATTATTTGTGGTAGGTCAACGAACAGAGAAAAAGTGGATTCGCCGTGTTATCTTCTTGGAAACTGTGGCCGGCGTCCCCGGGATGGTGGGAGCCATGATGCGACATCTCAAGTCATTGCGAGCAATGACAAAGGATCACGGTTGGATCCACACCTTGTTGCAAGAGGCTGAAAATGAGCGTATGCATCTGATGACAGCCATGGAAGTGCAGCAACCGGGGCTTATATTCAAAGTGATAGTATTTGCAACTCAACTTTTCTGGCTGCCTGCATTCAGTCTGCTATATCTAATTAGTCCCCGTTATTGCCATCGTTTCGTTGGCTACCTGGAGGAAGAAGCCGTTAAGACGTACACCAAGTGCCTCGAGGACATTGAAAACGAAAAAAGTTCCATCACTCATTGGAAAACAGTGCCGGCCCCAGATATTGCTATTCGCTATTGGCAGTTAGTGCCCACAGCTACATTGAAGGACGTAATCTTAGCAATCCGAGCAGACGAAGATCATCACAGAGAAGTTAATCACGTGCTCGCTGCGTTAAAAGTAGACGATGTCAACCCATTCTACGAACCATCGATGAAGATATGGGACAGTAACAAGGTGGAGGTCACAAAGAGCTCGGAAAACGATGAAATTAAAGATGAACAGAAATCAAAAAGTGAAGTCTCAGCTACCACGAAAAGTGAGCAAAAGAAAGGTGGATAGAAACGGAGAGAAATGAAATCGTAATTGATTTTGTCACAACCCTTTCCTTATATAGCTTGCTATCGAGCCAAAGTAAAACAGCGCTGTATCGTTAAAGTCTATCTAAATAAATTCTTAATAACAAATCCAGGAGACGAGACATGCTATGCATGTTTAACAATACGAATACAAACAAGATTGCATATTTCTCACAACACTCAGATCGTAGTACTGTTGACAGGTGTTTAGCATACCCTACTGTCCCTATTTTTGTTACAAAAATCCCATTCCACTGACCATGTATGGACGTACCCATACTTTAGTGAAATGTCAGTGAAACTCACACGACTCTGCGTTGGTTACATTTGCCTTCTGTGCTACACGTAGTTCATTGATCTTTTATGAGCTTTTAAAGCTATCTTTAAGATTCTGACATCCTCTTGTTGTCGTGGAAACCAATCTCATGAGAGCAAACCCGTATGACTGCAAGTTGCAAAATACAAATTAATTGTAGACTATTCAATGTAAATACTGGTTCTGAGAAGATAAGAGAAAATCACTTCACATGGTTTCTAAGCTGTTTTTAAGTCGCGCAAGGCATAAGCAGATCTGTGTCATACTGGAAATAATTTCACGCAACAGTAGGGGGTGGCAATGAAATCATTTTCGCAGGATAACATGAAAGTTAAAAACATGACAATCTTGGGGCTGAAAAGCTATTGCTGCGATGGCAAGATTTAGCATTTCTCTCAAACCACTGGACTCATCTATGAAAGCAGTTAAACTGGGGGCATGCATGGGAAGAGAAGTAGTTTTCCAGACACTAACAGTAGAGCGGAATCGAACTCGCTAGCTCCGCAATAGCAGCCGACTATTCTGCCGTTGAACCAAATCCTACGCGTTACACGGCAGAATGTTTTAATCGTATTCATAAGAAAAGACACCGGTCTTGCTTTGTGCGGATGTATGGCAGGAAATGAAGAGAATTGGCAACTTACAACCACAAATACAAAATGATGTTGTCAAATACAAAATGATGTTGTTTTATAGCTCTCGTTAAAGCTAAGTCTGTCCCATCAAACTATGATCCGAAAATGCCTTTGTCGGACGTGCCCTAAAAACCCCGGATAATGAACCCTTGAGTTACAATATTAGCAACGGACTTATTTCATGAACAGTCACGCTCTCATGTGGATAGTGAGTCTGTTCGTCCAAACGTAGTGGGTGACGGTTTTGCGCCATTTGTATTTTTAAATGATTTGTAACTGAGTAGTTGGCATTTACTATGTGTGTTCCTATTGATCTCATCTCAACAGAACGATGTGTGCATATGAAGTAGTTTTGCGAGACAGCGGGTGCATGCGCATGTTCCAATGTAAAGGCTGCTTGTCTCCCCGCTTAGCTCGAACTATGTGTTGAGCTCGAACTATGTGTTTAGCTCGAACTATGTGCTTAGCTCGAACTATGTGTTTAGCATAAGCTAGGTGTGTGTCATATGTTCGTCCTCGTTACATTCTTTATCGTCATAAGCTTTTCTTTCTGTTCAAAACTTATGCCACAGACAATGCGTCTATGCGCAATTTTCTATTTCTCAAACGTATAATGGTCAAAGTTTCCTTTGAAGGTTGTTATGAGTTACCGGTGTACTTGTCGGTAACAGAATGAAATCTGATGAGGGGTGCGGAGTACAAGGCTTTAACTGGGTTTCGTTTTTATAGCCAGTTACACTGTAAACAGGGCGAAATGCTGGAACCAACGACGGGCAATTCAGTTACTTGAGGGAGAGGGAGAGAGAGAGAGAGA
>NMRA01000183.1:584930-600544 GCA_002633005.1 Phoronis australis | reverse complement strand
GCAATGTTACGACATTTACTGAATTAAGGCTTATTCAAGTTAATTCGATAACTGAGCTGGTGGTCCTGGGGGTGGGGTCCACGATAAAATAAGGAAACTCATTCATCTAGAGAATTTTATTGGAAACAGCATAGTTTTGAAGAGAAACTGCTGTGAAAAAGTCACTCTTGACTTCTGTGCATCACGTACCACACACCTCTTATTTTGGGAGCACTCCCACCCAGGACAATATGAATATGTGCTGCTAGCCTACCCGGCATCGGGTGAGTTTCCAAAAAGAAACACTTAGTTCGACTCAATAAAGCTGTTATTCAGTGGGGTAACTGGTGGGGATAACATCACCGAACGATGTTGATAGAAACTGATTGCTAAAAACTTACCAAGTAATGACAATGTTGTGTAGTCTTTGAATGGAACTGCATAGTCATAGAGCTAACACGGGGCTTCAGCATTCACGCACTTTTTGTCAGTTAGTTGACCTTGTTGACCGCAATTGTCCACGAATATAGTAACCTTAGGTCTTTTGGGAATTTGTGGCCACCTGTCGAAGACTTGCACCATGGAAATTAGCAGTAATGAGGCTTAGCGCGACGACGTATTTTGATAAAAATTCCATCTTTTACCATTTGTTTACATGCAGACAGCCACGCATGCGTAATTTAATCACCACTAGTACAGCAGCGACACCACGAGGAGAATTGTCCGAATAGCCCCATTACGTCATTAGATAATTTCAACACCTCCGTCTGCCGTCAGGTGTCAGGTAACGCAACCGAACCTGCAGTTATCGAGTAGAACTACTCAATCTAAACTGATACAAAATAGATTGCTTTTTGGGTGGCACTCTCCTTTAAGTCCATTGCTTATTGAAGGGATACTAGGTTAGTGAAGAGCAGATATTGGACGATTTTTAGCCATAATAGCCGAATGTCAACATGTAGCTTTCTGAGAATTACAAATGAACACGTGTTGGCGAAAACGAAACACTTGAAGTCTATTGCACTTTATTTTTACGCAGTGGCAACAAATATCTTTGGTGGCAATGTATCCAGCAGCGTTCGTGTAATTCCGGCTGCTTTTCGCTGGGCGGGCAAGGTGTGGCACTTGGCACCAGAGGGCGCAATCTACAGGAGGATAATAGAACTATTTCTGTGACCACTTTAGGGGGAGAGGGGCAATTTCGTTTTGATGTTTTGATATCAGAAATCATAATATTTTGGGAAAATAAACAGTCCCGAAGCGCAAATTTGCACGTTTTCATTAAATTTAACGTTTATATTTAATTAAATCTGCAAATTGGACGTAGAATAGATCATAATTAAGGACAATGACATTAGACGCCCATAAGAAGTGATACTGCAAATAATACTTCTATAAGTTATTCAAAACATGCGCAAATTTTATGTTTTCACATTAAAAACAAATTTGCCCCGAGGCAAATTTTTAATTTTGTGAACATCACCTGATGGTGAAATTTTGCACAACCATTCCAAACAATTTAATATTATTGGAAATGCAAAATGGACAGAAATTTATTACCGAACTGACAATATCGCCACGAAATAGTAATACCTCTACAAATCCTGTACAGGCGTAAATGGAAAGCACTTGGTTTTCAAAAAAATTATTAAACTCTAGCAGATCTTTCATTCCGTCTGACAACGTTTAAACCGTTATTACGACTGATTTATTACGTCAATCCAACATTTATATTATTTGGTAAACAGTGAGGATCTTTAATTTCACAATATGAAAGTAAAGCCTGAAGTTCCGTCTCAAAACAAGAGCAACGCAGAGCGTTGAAATGGGCCCACAATTGTACCGTATACGGTATCCTTCTAGGGTTGTTTATTGGTACCATAAAGTGGTCAGTAGAGGGCATATATGTAGTATGTTGTACTTTGCAAAATGGAAAGGCATAGTCATTGCCTCCTCAATAGGCTAGGGGCAAAATGTGAGTGATCTTCATAATACAAGCACATCCTATACATCAGTTGCTTAAAGCACCAGAGAAACATAAAATTAAAAACAAATTTACCAACATACGAGATTAGCACAGCCTTAAAATGCCAGAAACAAATTTCTACTTGGATCTTTTCCTTCATAGTCACGAAGTAACACAAAGTATACACCTGAAGACCTATGAAAATACAGAGGTCATACCGGTAGTAAGAATCATCCTAAAGTCGTCATCGTCCATTGTCAACATCACATAAATACACTTGCTAAATTTAGTAAAGATCCTGCAAACGGTTTGGGAGATACAGCCATGGGCGCAAAAAAACAAAACTGCCACTAGGAGGCGCCACAGTAGTCCAAATCGTCTGAAAATCATTGTCAGCTGTCTTCCTTATAGTAAGCACATACACGCCAATTTTCACAATCATCCTTTGAGCGGTTTGGTTGATAGAGGGGTGGACGCAAAAATACAGACTCGAAAACAGTAAAAATGGCCACTAGGTGGCGCAAACTACGTCGAATCCATCTGAAAACAGTAGGATAGCGTCATCTCACTAATAGGTGCCTACATACCAAATTTCATGAAAATCCGTTCAATACTTTTGAAGATACAAAGGTAAGCGTAAAAAACTAAAATTGCCACTAGGGGGCACACCGGTAGTCGGATCCGACCAAAAGTCGTCATCTTCCGTTGTTAACATCATATAAATATACTTACACAATTTGTAAAGATCCTGCGAACGGTTTAGGAGATACAGCCATAGGCGCAAAAAAACAAAACTGCCACTAGGAGGCGCCACAGTAGTCGAAATCGTCGGAAAATCATCGTCAACCGTCCTCTACATAGTAAGCATATACATGCCAATTTTCACAATCATCCTTTGAGCGGTTTGGTTGATAGAGGGGTGGACGCACAAAAACAGACTCGAAAACACTAAAAATGGCCACTAGGTGACGCAAACTATGTCGAATCCATCTGAAAACGGGAAGATAGCGTCATCTCACTAATAGGTGCCTACATACCAAATTTCATGAAAATCCGTTCAGGACTTGTGAAGATACAAAGGTAAGCGTAAAAAATTAAAATTGCCACTAGGGGGCACACTGGTAGTCGGATCCGTCCGAAAGTTCGCACCTGCCGTCCCATTCATGAATGGAACATATGTGCCAAATTTCAGGAACGTATGTCAAAGGGATTTGGAGATAAAGCAGCGGACGCCGCCCGGACGGACGGACGGACGGACGGACGGACGGACGGAGATGACGGCATAATGCGTCCACATATAAATATGTGGGCGCATAAATAGATCCTCAAATTTTCGAATGGTTGAACTTCATTCCAATGTTGATGTGGCTTTGGTTTAACGAAAACACGTATTTCGTCAGAAGAAATTGACTGCAGTGACAACACAGCCATATTGCCTTAAAGCCCATGGGCCTAGATTCGAACTCGTATCTTTTCGCAGTTTCGCATAGACATGTACAATCAGTTCTTCACAGACGCGCATGCGCCTAGTGGCGCAGCAATACCGTATACGAAACAGGAGGTCATTCTTAAATCTCCAACTCCCCCAGCCTCTTGATATCGTTCTCCAAGCCTGGTAATCCTCAAAACTAACGATTTCCCACCATAAGTTATATTTTTAGTATTCACTATGTTAACGAATACGACCTTTTGAATCTTCTCAATTTTTGAGCATGTGATTATTAACGCCACCTCTTACTAAATAATGTTACATTAGGAGAGAATAACTATCGTATGGTTTAGAAAAACTGTGCGACTTAAAATGAGGTACTTTTCTAATAAGTGCTTGAAGACATACCCAGCTATACAGGAAATAAAAATGAAGTTGCACCCATGAAATGGTCACAAGATGCAGCTTCAGGCCAGTCGTCCAACCATGCACGATCTATGATGCAATCCAACAAAAATAATAGAAAGTTTCATTATTGTCGCAAAGTTGACGGCAAACTTTATTAAATTTAATTCATAATATCCGCCACTAGCAAAATCTTCTCTCACCATTTTGACTTTTAATCGAAAAAAATAGCACTCGTGAAGTTTCAACAATTGGACCTTTCAGAAGATGGTGCGTTGTGTAATCAGAAATCTCCGCTTAGTGTAGGGGCACACGCCTTGTTGCAATGCCTTCCCTAGGTGCAATTTTGAGCGTGTTGAATCACAATCTATCTCAGCTTGCAATGTGCGCCTCATGAAAACAATAAAACTATACATATATAGTCGAGCTCCTTTTTGGTTTAATTTTTGAGCTGGTTTACATAAATGCTAGAAATGTGATAACATCAGTTGTACATGTATATACATGTATACCCACGTATATACATGTATATACATGTATATACATGTATATACATGTATATACATGTATGTACATGTATGTACATGTATATACATGTATACCCACGCGGCAGTCGTGCAGTATACTGTACATGTGCCTGTATATTACGCATGAGTTTTCAGTGTTGCAGGTAAACCAATGCTATTTAAAGACTTGTGCCATACAGTACCTAACAAAGATAGAGTGAATTTGTATACCAGTGTGAGTTAAACAATGTTCTCTTTTTAGATGTCATACCAACCTCAAGACAAAAATATGAAACTAAACACACCATGTTCAATTCAGCACGTAATCTATCCCTACAATGCAATTTTTATTAATATTGATAATTTTGGCATGAGATCAATCGCTTCGAAGGTGACGTTTGAAAACGGAATTTTCCAGGAACTTCCAACAATTGCCGTCTGGGAGATAAAAATTTATTAATGATTAACACATGCTTCGGGTTTATGTTCGGTAAAAATAACTCAGCACATCACAAACTCCTTGAAAAACATAAAGTACACAGAGCTCACACAGTTCATATTATTTATCGTCTTTTCTGTCATTTCGCTTGTCGAAAACCAGTCTTTAGCTTGAACGTTTCCATTTCTTTTGTCTGCAGAGACAATCAATATCTGTTTCAGTTCACCAAATCTGTCCCGAAGCGTGGGAGCCGCAGTCTGACACTTATTTCAGGCATATACTGATCTCGTAATTTTACTGCTAACTGATAAATCAAATGTACAAAGAACTGAAGTATTGTAATGTGCATTTTAGAACACTTGAATGTGGCATTGAAACACGAATCTTACCCTGAACAGTCCAATAATGGCTGTCACGGCAACAAGAACCTCAACTTAAAATTATAATAACTATTGAAAATATCTATCAGTTTTAATGCGTTCTTTCAATTATGTTTTATTGAGATCACTATTTATCCAGAAATAGTGTTTTAAGGCATGATTTAAAACACGACAGCAAATTTCGTCTTCTCAACTTTCCTGGCATGGCCTGTCTATACTTGGGCCTGCCACTTGACCTTTGTGCATTTCAAATTCGTCAGTATCAGGCCAAACTTTTTAGTATCAATCTAGTACCCTCTTGACAGGAAGTGGATTTAAAAACTATTGTTGATTTCCCCTCCATTGCTCGTCAACACACACTGTCTGACAGACGTTTTTTCAATCGCTACTGTACATGTGAAGCCATGCTATGAGCCAGTGTAATGAACAAGTCGCTATTCATCCGGTCCGGAAAGGTTTTACAATGTTCAAGGAAGATGCTTCACCACTTAGCCGCTGTTCGTTGGCTTGCAGCGAAGTAGTCTAAATGAAAATGTTCATGTGTCTCAAAATAAATTCCTCACACTGGTGAGGTGAAACTGAGACCTCAAGAAATAGTCTGTTTTCATTCAAAAAAGACTTTTTTCGAGGGCACTTGCTTCGATTAAGAATAACTGCCGTATATACTGGCTATGAAAATGTTTCGATATATTGAACAATAAATCGCTTTAATATTTATATTTCGTTTGTGGTCTGCACGTTGCTTTGGTCACAGTGCAACTGTACACTCTGTATTCGTATAGCACCCATAAAATTATAAACATACAATTAATCAAATGAATAAATATTTGTTTCAGAAAAAAATACTAGAAATGACTGAGTGAAGAAAATTTCAAATGTTCAAATACGCATGCAAATCAGTTTAGTATGGTAAAAACTTTGGCCAAGTGGCCTCGTCTTTGAGATGTACACCACTTCGAGACGACCATGAAGTAACAACACTCGCGAAACACAGCAAATTTTCGATTATGGAACATAAACATTTTTCAGCATTTCAACCTAGCCGACCAATCACTTCAGTGGCTGCCATTTGACTGGTGCACGTGAGCACGAAGTCAGGAGCGTACAATGACAATGTTTGATCTTCGTGATTCTTGACGTCGTACGCCGCGTATTGCAATGTGTTTATGACAATTTTTCATGGTCAGCCATCTATTTATCCCTTCATGGTATATTTCTTATTCCAGTAGGCCTACATTTGTTTATATTCCATTTCCTTATTTTCTATGACTCTCAGTTGTCTTGATACACCTACATGTAGGTGTTCATGGCACAGGGTGACATTGATAACCCATAGTATTCTGCATACTTGTTGGAACTTATTCTTAATCCTAGGCAACTGCATCTATTGTTAAGTCTTGACTTGTATTTACAATTGTCCCAGTTCAAGGTTCTTCCTGATCGGTTAGTATTTGGCACACATTGTGATTGCGGGTCGAATAGATTCTCTTACACCGAGTAATAGGTAACTTTGTCATGCTATCACACCAGAAGCTTTCAATACATCATACCGAATGCACATACTTTCTACGAACCACCTCGGGTTTTTCCTTATGTGACGGAACGTCAGTAACTGTACGTTTATTGTTATGCTTTTAGTTGCTATTGTTCACTTATTTCTATGCATAATGTCTTTGTTGCGTCTAAGTGCGCGGTATAGTTACGTGGACCACGCGGGCGTGACTGTGTCGGGCACTTCGCTACCGACAGGCTTCGGAGAAGGGGATGTTTCTTCTTTAACACCAATTTTATGGAATTGAGCGAATGCAATGTGCAACTGAACTGAAATGTATGTGTTAAGGTGAAATACACATTTTGATGTTCTCTTGAAATTTGATTTGTTACACTTGCATAAAAAACCCCACACCGTGAACGTACCGCGTGAACGCCACTGCGCATGCCAGAGATAATTTTTTCGATGTGAACAACGATCATGAGGTGTTGAAAGTTTCCATCGAGCAGGAAAACGGTATTCTTACTTTATAGCACCATCATAGCATTGAATCAGACTGGTACATACGCAGAACTAAACGGTATTCTTACTTTACAGCACCATCATAGCATTGAATCAGACTGGTACATACGCAGAACTAAACGGTTCTGATCTCATCTGGTTTGTTATTGGTCACAGAAATGACGAGTAATTTAGCAACAAAGACCAGAGGCGCAAGAGGGGCACAGATCGGTCATCTCATTAGAACAATTGCCTTTCACGTGTTAATTTCATGGTGATGTTCGCCAAGTAACGGCAAATGCGCAGCGCTCAGACGCTACCCTAGCAGGCAGTCAACTCACCTGACTTACCAAATAAGGAGGTTGATATATGCATTTACATGGGTCCCGCATTATGAGAACCAGTTTCCTCCGCTGTGATTGTCCCTACAAGTCTTAAAATCAATGTTTTCCCATAGCCTTTGACATGTCATCATTTCCAACATAGAAGTCAAGTTCCGTCAGTTTCAACATTCCTTGATGATTCGCTTCAACAAAACACATTTCAACAATTCTTCGTTAACCATTTCACTTTGCGTTTTTACTTCACCTAAATGCTAGGCGGAGCTAGGATTTCGCAAAGGCGGCTTCACCGCAATTTGAGAGTGATCGGGAAATGTCCACGTAACCCCTACAACAACATAAGCCCACGTTTCTATAGCGTCTACCACCCCCTAGATCCACCTGTGTTTAATCACGTCAAAAATATCATAAGACCACAACCGGTTTCTCCGAAAAAAAAAACAATCAAAAACTTGCGTAACGTCATTTGCAACGAGCTTATGCGAATCTTCGGCGGTTGTCTTCTGGCGGACCTCAGCAGTGTGTTCCATCGAAACAGGAACCCCTGTGTAGAACTACAGATATCCCGGAGTCGAAAACAAACTCCCGCACCGTCAATTCAGCTAACCAGCCCGAGAAACACGAACCCCATCTTTAAAAGAAGAATCCTGGGTATCGGGCAGGACAATTTTTCAACCGTTGTCACTAGCCTCAAACTTTGACTTAAGCATCTTCAAGTACTTTCCAGTTGTTTTTTGCATTTGCCTGTTAACAATTGTCAATAATAAAACGTAAGTTATATTATATTGACTTTGTTATTAAAGTTTTATTGGAAAAACTCGTGCAATTTGTGGGCGAATTTCCACATAATCTATACTCTCAAAACGTTGTTATCTCGGTGAATTTTTAGTTCAGCTTATTCAATAATTTCTATAACAATATCTTCAAAAGAATTATGGGAAAACAAACTGGTGAATAATTGACGCAATATTTCATGGCGCGGAAATCCGACGCAAAAGATCGCACCACAACTTTATATTATAAGCAGCAGCATAACGTAGAACGCCAATCCGTCATAAGTTGTCTAAAATTGTTATACAGTAAAACAACATTAAACCTCGATACTACTAGCTCAATAATTTAATGAATCTGTGCACTTTGACCGGAACTGAGTTGAGTTTACTCTACTTTATGAAAAACGGTTTATTAATCACAGTTACATCAACTCAAACAGCAACTTTTTGATACACCTGATATGATTCGCTCTCAAGTTGTCAATTTATTTTGCCAGTAAACTGCTGTCTGTTTTATTTAACCTATTCGTTAGCGCCGCTTGATTTCGTTACAATACGCTTCAACAGAGAAGGGTCCCAGATGGGCATTGGCAGCAGTATTAGCCTGATGGATTATCGCCGCCGTGGCGCAGATGGGACTCGTTAGAACTGTCGGAACGAGTAAAACTGTGGTGGTGTCGGCGATGTAGTTTTTTTAGAGCCGTGCGATACACCGATTTAACATAGGTGTTACCACGCTCTCCTCATTTCTGTAACGACTGAAGTGAAAAATACAAAGTGAGATGACTTAGTGCCTCGGTCTGTGCACTGTAATTATTACGTTTAGTCTACTTCCAAAACAGTAACTATCTCACTCATAGCAACTGGAGAGATGTGCAAGTTAGGTATGACAGCCATTTTGTGTTCATACACGTAATTCATACACATAATTTGCTTACATAATATTCCCGTATTTGCAAAGGTGCGGTCTAGCAACCATGTAACGAATGATGTTGTTTGTGTTAAAGAGGCATGGAACGCGAAAACTCGTCAAAATGTGTTTTAAACAATTCCTGACGCAAGTACCGTCTTGCATCGTGTACTACAGAATTATTCACTTTCCCCTGTGAGGGAATTTCAAGAAAAAATCGCAACATTCACGATTTCTGAAATACGCTCAAAGGAAAATCTCTGTACTCACCACTTGCTGTATGATGAATGCGCGCATGCGCTCACAGTCTTTCGACAAACTGCTGACTGACAAGATGGATATTGCGGCAGCTTATCATGTGTGGTCGCACTCTGAATCTGAGGTCGACAGCACAGCATGAGGCAAGCCAGCGAAGCAAGCAATTTGCTAAAAAGTAATTCCAAGTGCATTACAGAATATATTTGAGCACTACGATACCTTTATGTTTATAGCTAAATTTAAACAGTTAGGCCTTATGTACATCAATTACCTCTGGATGGATCGGTCTAGCTGCTGCTTGAAGTCGCCAGTCTTTTGTTTACAACAAAGGTTAAAGGTCACATTTTCAATATAAGGAAAATGTCCAAGTGGTTTTTTCCGTAGATACCCCACCCGATGAAACGCCCATGGGCGTTTATTCGGAAAATTATGCCCATGGGCGTTTATTTGGTTTAAAACTTCTGGTGTCAAGTGTCAAGATATTGGGGCGTTTATTCGAAAAATGTCCTCCTAAAAGCTCGATCAGCGTCAGATTTTAGTCACAAATTCAGTTTTGTAAAGCATTTATCATTTATAAAAAACGCAAAAAGGGATGTTAACTATGCATTTATGAAAATGAAATTAAAAACACAGTTTTAAGTAAAAATGTCAGTCAGGAAACCTCTTAATCTAAGCCTACATGTATTCAATCCATGTTGGCATTTGCGTAGGCAAAAGTGCGACTTTCCGTTTACAAGCCCCCTTTTCCGAATAAACGCCCGGGAGTTTATTTGTTGTTGCAAAAACGCCTGAAATGTTTCATTTTCCGAATACATGCCTATGGGCGCATGAATGGAAAATCCTGGTGCCAAATAAGGATACGTGCTTTGCCTTGAGGAAGAAAAATCAACGAAGTGATGAGAAATTGACAGCTAGATCGTGTTTTTGAAATTTGAAACCAAAAGAAAAATGCTTTGACATCAATAGAAATTCAAACAAACCGTAAAGATAGCAGGTGAACAGGTAGACTTCTGTTTCAGTGGCAGAGAACCACATTAAATAATGTAATTTAGTTTGTTTTTCTTGTTCCAAACCTCTTAAACAGTATCAGCGGTGCGACAACACGCCTGAGCTTCTCTAATTACACTCAAGATCACGCATCCAATGTACATATAATTTGCAAGCATGCATTCGGTGTTAAATACTGTTGGGCAGAGATCAGGGCAAAATCTATATCAAACATCAATAGTACTTCCACTATATTGAATTGTGTTTACTAAGTTGCGTGAAACGGTGTACAGTCGTGTGGACGAGCTGTGAAGATACAAACGTCTTATAAAATTTATAATAAATCACTTCGACATTGTACAGGTCGGTTTAAAAAATGCAACACTTGTTGGACAAGTGACTGAAGCGCGTTTCAGACGAGAGACGTTGTCAGTCGAAAAGTTGCGCGATGTGTCGCCGACATCAAAATTGCTCGTGCAAGTGACTATGCAACTTTTGGTGAACGCAAAGTGGAAAGACAACGGAAACCTCAAATAAAAAAACTAGTTGGACAGGCGATTTCTTAGTTGTATTTTTGTACGGTGCACTGATGCGAATAGTTCAGCAGCGGCACGTGCACTGATTCTGAACAAAATAAAAATCGTACCAGCAAGATTTCATCAAAATTTTGTGTGAGGTGTATTATCGTCTGCTTTGCCACTTTTGATTCAGGTCAACGATGGTAGGAAACAGTGGCGGATTTAGAGGGGGGCCATGGCCCCTCTGAAATTCTCCCAGATTCCATTTAGCAGTTCGAGGGGGAGAATGTATGGCAGGCAAAATCCTGGCTAATACTCTGCCCTGCCCCCTCTTACTCAAATTACTGGATTCGCCCCTGGGAAAACGTTATAGAGCTACAAGGGCCGTCCCTGATTACACGGCGATAGACATATCCTTTGTCCCGGAGACTAGAAAGCGATTGACCTCGTTTTGGAAATCAGGCACATTTCGTGTCTCTCATTGATGTTGGGAAGGCGAAGAATTTCAGTTCACGCATCTTCGTGTATTTGTCCTTTATCAAACTTTCTTCTGGCAGAGGTCCAGCCTTGTAAAGAGACAACAACAAATAACGTATGAAATTCCAGTGGCATGAAAACGAGGCAGCAATTGTGTCTGTCGGATGTTCACGGCATTGTGGTTAAATACAGCAAGATTCGCGTGTCGCTGTGTGAGAGACGGCCCTATTAAATTACCAGACATTACGTATAACCGAAAACCAAAAGTTGTCCAGTTATCTCGACTGACTTGATTCAATATATTTCATTGTGCTGACCTGTCCAGATGGTTTTGACCAAAATCATTTTGGTGCGAATTCATTCTGGCGTCAGCTGATCCGTCAAAAATATGACTTCTTGTTCGATTTAGAGCACGGACCCCGGGCCCTGGTGAAATGAAAAACAATAAAAAGCAATCGAAAGCACTGTTAATTTCCTCGCTTGGTGGTAAGCTTCTAATTTGACTGTACTCAAATTGACATTCTTATTCATTGTTTACATTCATTGACTGTAACATTTCAAGCCGAAATCATAGGTGCCACCTGATTTTGAAATAGTGATAAGAATTCATTTTATGGACATAACTAACGCTTAAATTATGTACAGGTGACTGTCAATATTTAAACATTACAAGGAACAGCTGGCTTTTGTTTCGCCATCAGACAAGTGATCATTTCGCCCACGCACATAGAGCGCTTCGAATCCTCGCTCATGAATAGGGATGCGTAAAAGTGAGTTCTGAAAAACATAAGTTTGCTGGGTTTGTTTTTTGCTGATGAATAAATCAATACACAGGTGGAATATGTTGCTTAAGCAGTTTTGTGGCGCAAAGACTAAATGGTTAGCTTGTGACACATCACAGACTTTTACTGATGAACAATTCAATCACCTAGGTGACTCGTTAATAATCATTTCTGTACGGTTGAATCGAATGCGCTTTGCAAGACCAACACAGCGCACCATTCACAATAACGTTTCTCGCGATCCTTGTAATGGGATAGTGTCCAGGAATTCGCAGCCTTTATAAAACATGACCCGCCACCAAATTTTCCACCAATCGTGCTACATCACGGATGGACACAAATTGGAGCAATGCTGATATAACACTCAAAATACTTGCTGGTTTTGGCTAAAATTCGCTGAACAATACATGCACGTAGTACTAGCTTAAAACTTGTCGGCAGTTTACAATAATTTTTGTCACTCATTAGCGTTAGTCACTGGCACGTTACTGTACAGACTACGTGTAACTGAGTTAATTCCTGCGATGAAATTTTCTCCCAGTCGAAGACACGACTGATAGATGTTTAAGAGATCCCTCTGTTAACCTCTGTGTGGTCTCAATTGGAGCACATGAGAGTTGGTCATGTCTAGCACTTCTCGACAGGACAATTGCGTGTGTGTTAATATTCAGCGAAACATGCACTTAAATGGATTGCGACGCGATGAGTCGAGCTAATGACCTGTATACTAATTTAGACACAAGGCGCTGCTACAACGTGTAGGGGTATTGCAACGTGATACTGGCATTGCGGCTCTGTAATCAGCATATGTATAAAAAACAACAAAACAACGCTGTCCAGCCCAAAGTGACACCTTGGCTTTACAAGTACGCTGTACCAGGAGTGAGCCTTTTAGTTTATTAATAATGGTTCGGGACGTCCTACTTTCCAAAATTTTCAGCGTAAACAAAAATAGATACCAAAAACTGGTCCGTGACCCCAGGGCACACGTACGCACCATTTAAAACACGTTTGATGGTTTGTACCGACAGCTATTAACATAGACTATGCCGGCAGGCACCGTCGACATGTACATTTGTAATGATGCATTAACAATTTTACCAGTCCCAGGCTATTTGGTGTGGTTCTTCCAACACAGTAGTGGATTATGCTTCAACACCGTAATTAGAAACTCCGGGGAATTCATAAAGCTTTACAGCACGTAATGACTACAAGGCACAACAGTTGAACAGCACATTTTCTACCAGGCAAAATATGCAAAGCATGGTCATCGACATGGAAGAGACCTACTCACTCGTTGCTTGCCTTAGAACTTTCACCCGAAAGGACGGTACTATCGCAGCCGTTATGAGGAGCTTGTTAAAAATAAAAACATATACTTTCTCACCTGTTCCAACATCGCCATCATTCATATGTGAACACTGCAGTGAGTATCAGGTTTAATGAAAACTGATCACTTAATCCGCCGTTCATCAACAAGGGACGCGTTCGAATCTGGTTCGGTTACACGACAGATGGAAAAAACATCTTCCAGTGATAATCCGTGATTTAACCGGTTTACGCAAGCAGACGAGGCTGAAGTGTGACTAATAATAATTACTCCCTGTATCAGTCGTTTAACACAAGTACACGGAATGCTGAGACCGCAGCTACGAGAAGACAAAACGCGCGACTCATCACCGCAGCTCAGTTCACACACACACACACACGATTGAGCTGATCTAGGTCACATATTGCAGTCAGGGAAGGCCGCTGAAAGCTGGTCACTTACTCAACAGCAATTAAATTTTGCAGTTGGCAATCATGATAATAGCACTTCACATCTGTGCCCACATCAAATTACGAGATGTCTTTATAGATTTTTCTATAATAGAGTCCGACTGTACTTCCATGAATGTAGCAAGCGACATTTTAATCTTGTTAGCCCTTCAGAGTATCAGTGTGACGTCAGAGTCATTAGCATAATGGCGCTTCCTCTTGTTATCGTCAGTTTTCGAGCACGCACTGAGGGATCTTGGGATACAAACGGAAGACATGACGTGCTCAGAGGATTTGCGCGAGCATGAGCATTCCGCTTTTGTGATAATATCAACGGATAAGCTTCATAAATATAATAACGTCTGCAGAAATTAATGCTAGAGAAAGTAAAGATTGGATGGTGTTATACACCGCAGACTTACGGAAAAAATCGCTTTGCTATTGAAATGGGAACTAAGAGAGATTTACAAAGAAATTATGCTTCAACATTACTTGTTTTTTTTTCCAAGAAAGTATACAAAAATACCAAATAATAATTACTTCAATGATTGATTCATTAATATGGAATGGGTTTCTGGGACAAGGGTTACAATTTCATTGCCATGCATGCCACGTTATATTGCATTGAATTTTTCAATCAATCATCAAGATGAGAGTACAATGAGTGGTGTCACTTGCTTTCTAAAACTGAAAAATGGAACAGAAACTACACTAGTCATAGCCAAGCCATTTCATGCATGTATGCAAATCTAGGCCAAATCAAATTGTGCGGACGATGGATTTTATTAAAGCGTTGCTAGGCTATGCGATAGATTGAGGTCGCGTGTACATGAATACACCTCACGCAAAAAATCTCATCATAGAAGATAATCACGTGTTCGGATCAGGTTTATCGTCGTTATCGATTTAATCTGTAATTACCAATCACGCATGCTCAACGAAATGTTTCACATGTTTTCGTTATTCTCGTACAAATACATGTCGGCTACTGTTACACAGGTCATCTATGTTAATGGAGTTTGTTATGAAAAATAGATGCTCATGGCACCGGCAACACCTGGGCATATAAACACCAAAATTTATGTATGAGACTTGCCTCGAAAAAGCATTGACAAGTTGTGTTGCAAGATTCCACGGGAATGTTTAATTTTGTGCGGGAGTTTCGAGGATAAAATTGGGTAGATGTAGATGACGGTGACGGGCCCTGTCGTTGTACAGTTCGTATAAACGACCGCACTATGGTACTTTGGCCCAGCATGCCTGTTGTTCTTAAGTTGCGCCTTGACATTTAAACAAACCTTAATTTGTAATTACTATGCGTGCATACGGGCAGTCTATTTTCTAGTAAAGTAAATCACAGCAGGTTTTGCGACTGTGTGTAGAATAGGGTCTCAATAATACATTCCTACCAAGTTTCATTACTCTTGTCATCATATAAACAAAACGACAGCTAATCGCCGACATGTTTCCAAACGACAGATGATATCAAAGGACCACCTACTAATGACTGCGTTTAATATTTTGACTGGTCTCAGTTCTCAGTAAGGGAACAATTGGGCAAGGAAGTGGCGTCGGCGGATTTTCGTTGTCCAAATGGGCGAACGTTACGCACATAATTCACGTCCAGTGGCGGATCTAGGATATCACAAGGGGTGCCCAACATTTTGTCCGGCTGTAAGCTTACGCAAACTGAACCACGATTGTAGATGCGCA
>NMRA01000183.1:567007-584134 GCA_002633005.1 Phoronis australis | reverse complement strand
CCCAACACTAAAACTGCACACATTTAAATCTTTTTTCATCCGTATAATTTTAATTACCGGGGTTAATTAATGAACTCAACATTTCCGTACGCTCTTACTGTTTTATTTTTTGCGGCAGCCAAGGGGGTTGGGCTGCCCCCCCCCCCTAAATCCGCCTTTGCACGTGCGTAAGTTTAGTCTTTTTAGAGGCGTTAAGGAATTGTTTAGAGGCGTAAAGTAATTAGTTGTTGGCATTAAGTAACTTTTAATGGTGTAAATAATCATCTGTGGTGTAAAGTAATTGCATTACGCCTCTACAAAGAATTAAATTGCACACGTAATTTGTGTTCGTACCTTTCACCCTTTTGGCCAGCGATAGCTAATCACGTGTTGCTCGTGCGACACTGCTCGAGCATCTAATAGGTCAGCGTAATTCGCTTTGCTTCGCTTTGTGGAAACTTTGTAGTATGGTAATAGTAATGAGCTCACATGTGTGTTGACCGTACAGTATTCAAGTTAATCGGCCATGTTTATTATACTTCACCAATCCCAGTAGGCTTTGCGGTGACTAAAATCCAGTCATACGCAGTCGTTTAGACCATAGAACTCTAGTCCTAGTTGGAGTTCAATATCTATCTCGCGGCTAGATAACCTAGTCAAAATCACTTGCTCTTATTTGAAATACACGTCAATATTTCGCGTAATCTCGCGACGTTTTGCTTTTTAGAGACTTCGCCCTGCTGAGGTTGCGCCGCGCATGCTTGAAATTTATTTTGTATTCGTTCATGCTGCAGTTAGTATTCGCTATGGAACTTACTGTCACTAAAGTTTTCGCAACTACCCTGTTTTTCAACCGAGTTCATGTGTGCACCGAGGAAAGAGGGCTCGAACAAGTCCCCTATTTGGCGAAGTGGGTAAAAAGGTCCGCCTCAGAGAAACAAAAACTCCGGAAAAAGTAGGCCACGAGACAAATGTTCACTAAAAAGACAGGAATTGCATTCGGTGATTGCACAATTCATAGCTCTGAAAGGACCCCGTTAATCTTAGTAAAAGGTCCACATTCTCAGAAATTCGAGTCCTCCATGTTTGGATGGTTGCGCGCATGGACTATCTGCATAAGAATCATATCATTAGAAAGCTCTTGATCAGCTTTTGATGGTTATACCAGAAACAAAAGATTTAATTGATTAGTAATTATTATTTCGCATAGCTTACAGGTTTGTAAAAAACTTGCTTTTAATTCTCAAGACAAAGAGTGTTAACAAAATGCGCAAAATAATAGGGTGTAAGAGTAACTTATAAAGGAAATGAACCTGTGACGTAAACGACCAGTTGAATCAGTAGGGAAATAATTTCAATGATTCAAATAAACATTTCTATCCTATAAAGACAAAGATTTTATGGTATGGATCACTCATAGTTGCTGTCGAGAATTTAGTCAGGCATTTATCGGAAACTGTACACCTTATATATTATAATTAATTGTACACCTTATATATTATAATTAATTGGGCTTTCGGTGTCGTTTGCTGCAATTACATTCTTCAGTAAAATTTGAAGATGCAGTGACATTTAAAAACTGTAATTAACTGCTTACTATAACTATCTATCCGAAATTTTGTTCTCGAATAGAAAAAATGGGCAACTAATTAAAAGGCAGGCTATATAAATGGGCAACCATTTATGAGGCAATACATATAAAAAATAGTAGATTTTCAAAAATCAGTCTATAGGTCAAAATTCCAAACAGCTTCATTTTTTGTATAGTGATAGGTATCTTAACAAAAATCTAAATGTCACATTTTGTACATGGGTAGGTATCCTAACAAAAATCTAAATGGCACATTTTATGCACTTAATGACCCCTAATTTCGCCGCTGGAGCACTAGACCACAATTGGTCATATTAGCCGTCTCCAAAATTGTATGTTTTCAGAAACAAAAATAAATATTTTACAAAATAGATTGAAAGTTGTACTTTGGTGGCTGAAATAACCAATGTATACTGTAAATATTTATTTGGGATTTACTCAAATTTCAACGGCTTTGTGCTAGACAGTGGAGATAATCCACAGACCACTTTTCCTAGTTAATTTTAGTGGGAGTTTTTGTGACCCTCTTACTCCCATGTTTCGCATTGCAGCTGTACGTGACTTTGAACAAACATCTAAAGAGTAAATCTAGATGACTGACTAAAAATATCTTGCCTTTACTTTACATTTAGAGAAAATTGTCTTGAAAAACTGTCGACTTTGGAAATGACGGACATAGTTTACAGACCAATTGAACGAAATTTTGAACAAGAACTCTTCTTTATATTATTATAAAAGTTAAATCTAAGGTTTTTCAAATGGAAACAAGTTGTTTTTTGGATGTATTACGCGATCAGTGTCAAAACTGAGAGCGATAACCTTTGTCCAGTGAGTCAGTTGACATTAGGTTTGATGATATGTAAAAGACTTCTAAGTGTAACCTCGTGTTTTCTTCCATTATTTATTTGACAATTGTAAGTCGAATGGAAACAAAACCATTTGAAGTTTGAATTTTTAAGAATTATTATTTGTAAAGACTGGTTTTGAGGCTATCGTGATTTTAAAGACTAAATGAAGAACGAAGGCCGTTTCTGTTCGTTTAGAGAGTTTTTATTATGCAAGTGCGAACACAAGGCTTCGTGGCTTTAGTCAGTCATGCACACTTCAGAACATCTGAGATGTTGTTGTGTACCGCACATATCAAGGCCAGTGGCAGGGTATATGGGCTCGTACTAACCAGGATAGAAAAACTTGTGACTGAGTAGGACCAGTCGTGGAGTCAAATCATATTCGATGTTCACCGAAGAGAATTTGGTCCCGGTTTTCACCGAACCAGAAAGTGTCTGTACCCTGAACACACAAGACCTTCCAGAAGAAAATCTGAACGAGGTATTGACTTAAACATTTCACGGTGGATATTGGGTCAGTTTGGACAGGCTCAGAATTGGTACCACCTGCAACCGTCCTTCGACTTCAAGAGCCACAAGATCAAGTGTCACAGTTAGAGTTAAATGAGCCAACTTTGCTTTGCTAGTGCTCGCCGTATACATGTATCATTTATTTTATCGTAGTTTGTAGTTGGGTTGAAATGACAGTCCAGTAGGGTATCGCCAAGAGCAGCGCGCCTCAGTCCTTGCTCCCCGTCGACACTCTCACTTGTGGCGCACCCCCTCCCCCATCTCCGCCGGTAGCTAGCTTTACGTACAGCACACATCANCCCCCTTGACTACGGCACAGAGTCAGTCACTCGGTATGTCTGCTATGGAATCCCGGCAGACCGTTGTGTTGAACTGTGTTTACCTAATGTCTGTAATTAACTGAGTCATTAATAAAATTGTCTGTCATGAATTATTTTCTCTTGACCTTGAATGTATGTCTTTTCATTCTATAAAACTTCGTAGCAACCTGCCGGGGACATTAGGGACGCAAAATTGCAATGAGTTTTGATCGAGTTGAAAATTTTTTGTACTGAACAAAGGGCCATAACCCTTTAGGTGCCCCCCTTCCTATGTCAGTGACTCTCGCAACGAAGACAAAAAACACAAGTAAGGCAGATTCGGCTGGTAGTCACGTCCACTGTCCACATGTAAACGAACCGCGACGCTACCTATCATTTAGATGAAGCACGCATGCTACATGTAGTCACAATTTATGTGCAGAATTTTTTGTAATAAGCAATAAACACCAGTGGGGTATTGAGAGAATGGTTATTAGTAGTGCTGTCTGGTTTTTTCTAAAATACAAGCGTTTTGCGTCGTTTTTGCAAGTTAATTACACGTTTCAATAGGCCCCCTATTGATGGTTGAGGCAACTGACAACAGGCAAATAGGACAGAGTGCAGTTCGTGTAATGCTTCACAAGCAAAAACTACGGGAGAGGCAAGATTTTTTATTTCAGATTATAAAGAGGTTAGGAATGACTGAACAAATTATAAAAACGTCAGTTTTTGAAAAGATGTAATATGGCTGCTGTAGAGTGCCAAATTTGGCCGAAAATGGCTTCTAATCAATGAACACCTGCAAAATAGGCGTTTTTGCCACACGAAATCAAAGCATACTAATTTTAAAATGAATTTTGAAAGTTATGCCATTAAATTGTTCAATCATAATCCTTTAAAAGCATATGACACATCTGTTATCACCTAGCTATACATGCTAATAACGCGGCATTCAAACATGTCTACTTCGGTGCCCAATTTATTTGCAAAATGGAGGTACAGGTCTTGGAAAGAGAAATAATGGATGAAAATTTTTAAAAAGTGAAATTTTTCTACATCTCAACAAACCAAACTCATGCGCTAAGTTTAAAAAATCTGTGATTTTGGTTATAGACTCTACCTGTTGGTTTTTATACGGAGTCACTCTTATGAAGTGCTGTATAACTTTGAAATGTACCGTGGCTAGCTCATCNTTCTGAAATTGTTGTCACTTTCGCAGTAAAAAAATTTTCGAAGCTAGAGCCTTCCTATCTAGCCAGCTAGCTGTGAAGACTATTTTCAAAATACAGCAAGGTGCCACTGCGTATTGAGCTCAAACAGTTAATCAGTTAATAGATGCCTTGTGCCCCCCCCCCCCCCTTGGACAACACCTGTTTAGCACCCCCTTCGGCAGGCGCCCGGCAGCATCTGACACCCCCTTGACTACGGCACAGAGTCAGTCACTCGGTATGTCTGCTAGGGAGTCCCGGCAGACCGTTGTGTTGAACTGTGTTTACCTAATGTCTGTAATTAACTGAGTCATTAATAAAATTGTCTGTCATGAATTATTTTCTCTTGACCTTGAATGTATGTCTTTTCATTCCGATAAAACTTCGTAGCAACCTGCCGGGGACATTAGGGACGCAAAATTGCAATGAGTTTTGATCGAGTTGAAATTTTTTTGTACTGAACAAAGGGCCATAACCCTTTAGGTGCCCCCCTTCCTATGTCAGTGACTCTCGCAACGAAGACAAAAACACGAGTAAGGCAGATTCGGCTGGTAGTCACGTCCACTGTCGACATGTAAACGAACCGCGACGCTACCTATCATTTAGATGAAGCACGCATGCTACATGTAGTCACAATTTATGTGCAGAATTTTTCTAAAATACAAGCGTTTTGCGTCGTTTTTGCAAGTTAATTACACGTTTCAATAGGCCCCCTACTGATGGTTGAGGCAACTGACAACAGGCAAATAGGACGGAGTGCAGTTCGTGTAATGCTTCATAAGCAAAAACTACGGGAGAGGCAAGATTTTTTATTTCAGATTATAAAGAGGTTAGGAATGTCTAAACAAATTATAAAAACGTCAGTTTTTGAAAAGATGCAATATAGCTGCTGTAGAGTGCCAAATTTGGACGAAAATGGCTTCTAATCAGTGAAAACCTGCAAAATAGGCGTTTTTGCCACACGGAATCGAAGCATACTAATTTTAAACTGAATTTTGAAAGTTATGCCATTAAATTGTTCAATCATAATCCTTTAAAAGCATATCACACATCTGTTGTCACCTAGCTATACATGCAAATGACGCACTCAAATATGTCTACTTCGGTGCCCAATTTATTTGCAAAATGGAGGTACAGGTCTTGGAAAGAGAAATAATGGATGGAAATTTTTAAAAAGTGAAATTTTTCTACATCTCAACAAACCAAACTCATGCGCTAAGTTTAAAAAATCTGTGATTTTGGTTATAGACTCTACCTGTTGGTTTTTATACCGAGACACTCTTATGATGTACTGTATAGCTTTGAAATGTTCCGTGGATAGCTCATCACATTACGTGTGTAGGACTTTCCATAGAACTATTCTCAGTAAAAATTAGTGACCCTGATACATGTAGTGTATGTTACCGTAAGTAAGATACACTGGAACACATTTTGCGATAGTTGTGTCACTAAAGAGAGTGGAATCTGGAAAATAACAATATTCACAACAAAGAGAATCATTGAATGTTATTTAGAACAGCTTTTGCATATTCGTCACGGTCGAAAATCAAGAATGAAATAAAACGGCATAACTGGATTGAACAGCGGGACGTTCAGATAAAAAGCGAGACATCTGCGCCAAAGCCAAAACGCAAAAACTTGCAAAAAACTCCGGCATCGTTTTTTGTCGAGCGGCAGACGTACATGTAACACCCAGTGTTGCAAAAAACATGAAACGTCCTGTTTTTTCGTTGAACGGAAAAATATGGCTATGTCGCGTGAGAAATTACAAAGGTTTATGATGTGCCAGCAACACAGGGTACTTTCATTTCTTAAAACTTTATTTCACGGGTATATGCAATAGATAATATTGGGCCCACTGCTCAGAAATCGAAGTGGCAAAAAGGCACGTGGGTAACAGGTAAACATTGCGCAAACGCATTCTTATTATAGAAACAACTCAAAACAGTAATAATATTTACACGCAGACACATACAGACGAGCGCACTTGGCTACTCAATTACGAGTAGTTTTTTACTGCCACGTAAACCGGCACAGCTGTAAGGGCCTAATAATTGCACTCAAAATGGTGTCCTATTGAAAAACCCGTTATGTAGTTTGATAGGTTGTCGAGCAGAAAAGATTTCCAAGGCCAAACTATTCCCATTGTTCAGCCAGGGCCCGACAGACGCGGTGCGTTTAAATTGAATGACCGGTGCAAATGTCGGGTTTGCTGACTAATTTTGCCGAAAAATCGCTGGTTGTCTAGAAACCTAACCCAAGAGCAACACTACAGTGTTGAACAAGAATGACAAAGTGAAAATGAAGCAATGAAATTAGGTTTGATTGGATAACTACAACGCTCGATCAAATTAATCAGTTAATGCACAGCATTGGTACAAACCTTAACCCAAACACTTTGCACTTGTCTTTTGTTTTCATGCTTGTAAGATCCAGTAAGGAAGTCAGTCTATCATGCATAATGGGCGTGTTTTAACCAAAAGCATTGTCAGTCAAATCCGATGCAGCCTCTCAGCAGCCCATTGCAAATATTATGACTAAGCATGCACGCTTAAAACTTGACATGTTCTTAAAACAAACACCTAATTCCTCAACGTCTTTTTCGTCTTTGACATGAAATAAAAGGAAGCGAGATGGGAAGTAAAGAACTGGTGAAATATGCATGTGCTCTTGAAGCGAGCTTTGATCATGAGCGGTTAAACAGATGGCCCTATAATTTATACAGCCACTGCATGAACATGGACGGTGCACCATAGGGGTCTTGGAGCAATAGCCCCCCACACTTTTCAGTGCTGCGCAGCCCATGGTCTATGGGCGGTGCACCATACGGGGGCTGGGGGCTATATCCCTCACTTTTTCAGTGCTGTGCCACCCATGGTGAAGGCGTGGGTTGAATTAACATGCCGGTGGCACAGTAAAGCCGTCCTGGATTACACAGCGACACTCGAATCTCGCTGCATTTACCCACAATGCCTCAACCTCACCCACAGGCACATTTGCTGCCTCGGTTTCATGCCATTGGAGTTTCACATGTTATTTGTTGTTGTTTGATTGTTTACAAGTTTTTTCTCAATTGCGTTACTCTATTCGTCCTTCCAATGCCAACGAAGTAGTGCTGCTGTGCTGTGGGCTGCAACTCCGACTCCTAATACCTGTGTATGCGTGATGTGAAATTCTTCGCCTTCCCGACATCAACGAGATGCACAAATATTTACCTGATTTCCTCGCCTTCTCATCTCACCCTATACAGAGGAAAGTTGATCGGCCGTTTTACCCGCCACAGACAATGGAAAAACATTGAATTGCGCCTGCTCATGTCCGAATGAAACACTCAATGCTATTATGACGCAGCAGAAGATATTGTTTGGAAAAGGTGTCATTCCCCCGCCGAATGAAAGGTTCAACACCCCATGAATGTTGGGCAGCACACAGTTGGTGATGTTAACCCCGAAATTCCCTGGAGTGCGTTGCCGGGAAAGCGACACTCTCGAGAACGTAAGACTTAGTGAGATATTGTCATGCCACAACCACAGCATATGATCGCACTAACTTCCATCGCGAGACCCTTGGGTCTACGCAGTGAACTCAGCTATAATATGATGGGCCGTTGGGGGGAAAGTGTAGCCGGAAAAATACGAGCGTAATCGTGTACATTACGCCGTTATTTACGCCGTTAATTACGCCGTAAAATTACGAGCGTAATTTAATTCTTTACGGCGTAAAATTACGCTCGTAATTTAGTTTAACTCTTAGCCAATGACGTTGGGTTTTACAATCCACGATCGCGCGCGCTCATGGAAATACTTATTTACTGACGGATTTCATGGCGGATCAAATCGCTGCTGCCATGTCAGCGATTGTGCAAGAACGAGCTGCCCAGCAACAGTCGTGTATGTTAGGTCATCACTGATTGGTTTAAATTTGGAACGTTCTTAAGGTATTTTACGAGCGTAATTTACGGCGACATTTCCCCCATTTAATTTACGGGCGTAATTTTACTGCAACACTTTTGCAATTTAACTTACGCTCGTAATTACGGGCGTAATTTTACGGCGAAACGTTTCCCCATTTAATGTACGAGCGTAATTGTACGGCGACACTCCTGCAATTTAATTTAAGCTCGTAATTACGAGCGAAATTTTAAGGCGACACTTTCCCCCCAACGGCCCACCATACAGCTACGGTGTCATGGCGTTGACATTGCAGCGCCTTTGTAATCACAAGTCATATGAGGGCGCTGCCGTAGTGACTGAAACTAGCAATAGGAACTTGACTGTATTTTGGTTTACACGAAGGTGGCCGCGCGCTGGAGGCCGGAACAAGGCTTATTGATTGTCCGACGCTAATCTATCATTCACAAATTCAGGACAATGTGGAAAACAAATGGCACTCAAAACCGTCATGAAGGGTCGCTACTCATCAGCTGAACTATCCACTGCCGTTCCACTGTTTGGGTCAACTTTTTGTCGAGTTATCATTTTCGGTAGATTTGTTACTAAATATTTAATGTCTTTGGCTGTTCTTTCAGTGGGGATTCTTTATGAGACAGTTATATGTGTATAGAGTCAAAAGAGTTCTAGCCAGCTATTAGTACTGAAATGATCGAGTCGGCGTGGCTTTTTATTATTCGTGGATATTGAAATAGGTTTATTTTGACCTCTAGTTCACTCAGGTATGCCTGCCACACACCATTTTTAATAATCATCACGGGAGATTAGTGCAGCGTTGTCTCTGCACCTGACAAACGGAATCATTACGTGGAATCGATATACTACCGATTATGATGACATTTGATGAAATATGTTTTTCATTTTTTTACATAAATTATGCAGTATGTTTACACAAGTTGTTCGAGTGAGTGGATTACTAATCCCCTGGAGTATCCCGCGACCCAACTTCCTCGATCTTGTAGATTACATGAATGGTTGATTAATCATGCTGCGTTATACGTCTGACTCATGGCGCAGTGATTCAGTGGTAATTAGGCCACCGGCCCCTTTTTACAGACATAAAGTTGTATGCAAACACACACGTGTCTTGGTTTAAACAAAAAGAGCAAAAAACAATAAACAAAACAAAAACTACACTTCAACATCTAGTACGGCATCTCAATTTTTCTGATGGACTAGGCTACACTGGTTATGAAATTATTAATTCATCTATTACAGCACAAGTCCAAACACAAATGTCCAAACACAAAGGTCCACATACAAAAGGCATACTAACAAGAACTGACATTCCTTCTCAATAACTCTCATGCCACAAGAAGGGCACAGTCTCTCATTTCGTGCCAGCGTTTTTCTGTGCTGAAAAGCACATTTTAGGTTTGAAACATAATGCTCTGATATATGAGTGTCGGCTTGAAAAATCTATAAACATCTAACGTGCTTAATAACGATACGTTTTCGTGCCACATCTGATTGCAGCGCTGTTTAGAAACGTTTAAAAATACAGTCTCATCTCCCAACTGCATGGGAGCATCAAATAATCTCAAAACCATTCGAAAACATGTTTTTTTAACTTCAAGTGCTCAACAGTCTTCACCTATTCAACCATCTCGTATTTATAAGAATGGCAAACTCTAAAAATGCCTATTATCGAACATATCACAAGCTTAAACCAACATTTTATCAGTTTTAATAGTTTATGTGCCCTTATAGTCCTTCTTCTCAATTCAGCTCAGGCTGCAACGTTGGGTGCCGTTCTTCTTAAATGCAACACAAATTTACGAAATTCGTCAAAAGTGCTTATTGTCGCCCATGTGTTGATCCCATATTCCTGCTCCATAGTCAACCATAGTTGCTATCTTGTGACGTCGAATAACTTGACCCACACCTTAACTGGTTTAGATAATTCTTTAATACCAAGGTATTTATGTTCTGATGTGACTACAATAGGATTTCCCTCAAGAAACCACTTTTCATAATGTCAGAATAAAATAATCTTTTTTGATAAACGAACTGGTGATCGAAAAATTTTGCAATATTCTACTAAATTATTTATCAATTTTATAAGTTGATTCAGCAAATAATACCAAGTGGTCGGCAAACAGCAAAAATGCAAAACTACACGTCTAACATACCAACAATAACAATAGAGACTAGATTCTTTTCCACTCAAGTTTCTACATCACATATAAATAATGCAAACAAAAAAGAGGCAACTAATATCCCCAACTCACTCCGAGCGTACAAAAAAATAGTCCGTAATGTTTCCAAATTTGCTTTTTACTTTCGTGAACCTGCTTTGCACCTATGTGGGTAAAAAAGTGGTAAGATAAAATCTAACACAAAATTAGTATCATTAAAAACTACAGTCTTCCTTGAATAAACTAAATTATTTAACGGTTTGGCAAAAATGGCGTTCTACCGTTATTCTGCTGCTAAGTTGTGGAACGATGTCGGCGCCATTAAATATTGCGTCACCTATTGGCCAGTTTCTCTTTTCAATCAACTGTTCTGCTTTCACGAGGTTGCGTTCACGTCACAACAAATTATCAAAACTGGATTCACTCCATTAAAAGTTTTTAGAATTTTGATACCGAAAAACTGAATTTCAGAAGATATTTTGCTGCTGCCAAGCTATCAAATTCCAGTTATAATGCTCACTCTCTGCCCATATGTAAGGAACTTCGCCTCCCTCTAGTTCAAGACATCTTTAAAATCTCAACTGAAAAATTTTACTACAAATTCCTCAATAATCAGCTTCCTAAGTATTTTCACACTAACAACTTCTTTAGTAAACCCATCCAATATAAACCAACCAGACACATTAAAACTCCTACATACCTGAATCAATACTCAGCTGCTATACCGACAATACAACCCAAAATTTTAATTCCTTCGTCCAACAAATTGTCATCAAGAGCCTGACGAGATTTCAGATTCCTCGACTTATAAACAACAACGAAATACCAGTCTCTGCTCTAAATATAATAAAAACGCATTCTTTGCAAGCATTCTCCAGGTTCTTAGCCAATTTTATTATTAGCAACTACGATCCAGTTTGTCATATTTCCAATTGCTTCATATGTAACAGTATCTAATTGTATTCTCAAAATCTCCTGAGCTGTGCCAGTTTACTTCTTGGTTCCAGGCGTGTCGGTCGTTTTCAGCACTAATTCACTGTTTTCTTAAGTATTCCTACTGATTTTTGCATTTCCATTTGTTTATTTTGTACAGGGGACCTTCTTATTAGCGGCCTCCTAATGAAATCAAATTCAATCAATGTATTATTATAATGTAATGTAAATAAAAGCGTTTTCTCTCTCTCTCTCTCCCGTGGTGTAGCAAAAATTTAGGAAATTGCGCGTGCGCGTGACACGAGCGTATTGTTTTCAAAAGGACATACTTTTCATTGTTTGTAAAAGCGGAGAGTTACGCAATAAAATGACGTTTATTGCAATGTTTTTCACTTAAACGGCTGTCAGTCAACGGGCAAGGTGAGTGTCGGTTGATTTCCAGATTTTGCATGCACCCCGTCCGGTTTTTAGCTTTACATGTTGATACAAGTTTCACGGCGCGGTGACGAGCAGAGCTACCCTGGCTGTGTGCAATTTCGGGGTCTAAGAAAGAAATACACACAGTGGTAACTAGCTGTATTTTGACCGGTCTTCATACACGGCCAAATCACAATCAAGGTCCGTATTCGGTGGCCACTTTTGGTGAAAAATGAAGGTTGTCATATTACTGTAAAAGCTAAGTACCATCATTCCAGGTTTGTAAATTAAATATTTTTGCACAAGAACCACCGAACAAAATTTTATGGCCTAATGCATCACAGTTGTACAAAAGGGTACGTACATTACAAATTGTGGTCACAACCCACTTCTACCGTGCAAAAATTCATAAGGTAGCTGTTAATTTAAAAAGTTTTTGATTAAATTAAAGAAGTATCACNTTTAACGGTTTGGCAAAAATGGCGTTCTACCGTTATTCTGCTGCTAAGTTGTGGAACGATGTCGGCGCCATTAAATATTGCGTCACCTATTGGCCAGTTTCTCTTTTCAATCAACTGTTCTGCTTTCACGAGGTTGCGTTCACGTCACAACAAATTATCAAAACTGGATTCACTCCATTAAAAGTTTTTAGAATTTTGATACCGAAAAACTGAATTTCAGAAGATATTTTGCTGCTGCCAAGCTATCAAATTCCAGTTATAATGCTCACTCTCTGCCCATATGTAAGGAACTTCGCCTCCCTCTAGTTCAAGACATCTTTAAAATCTCAACTGAAAAATTTTACTACAAATTCCTCAATAATCAGCTTCCTAAGTATTTTCACACTAACAACTTCTTTAGTAAACCCATCCAATATAAACCAACCAGACACATTAAAACTCCTACATACCTGAATCAATACTCAGCTGCTATACCGACAATACAACCCAAAATTTTAATTCCTCCGTCCAACAAATTGTCATCAAGAGCCTGACGAGATTTCAGATTCCTCGACTTATAACAACAACGAAATACCAGTCTCTGCTCTAAATATAATAAAAACGCATTCTTTGCAAGCATTCTCCAGGTTCTTAACCAATTTTAGTATTAGCAACTACGATCCAGTTTGTCATATTTCCAATTGCTTCATATGTAACAGTATCTAATTGTATTCTCAAAATCTCCTGAGATGTGCCAGTTTACTTCTTGGTTCCTGGCGTGTCGGTCGTTTTCAGCACTAATTCACTGTTTTCTTAAGTATTCCTACTGATTTTTGCATTTCCATTTGTTTATTTTGTACAGGGGACCTTCTTATAAGCGGTCAATAACCTTTAGAAGGCCTCCTAATTGAAATCAAATTTAATCAATGTATTATTATAATGTAATGTAAATAAAAGCGTTTTCTCTCTCTCTTTCTCCCGTGGTGTAGCAAAAATTTAGGAAATGGCGCGTGCGCGTGACACGAGCGTATTGTTTTCAAAACTACATACTTTTCATTGTTTGTAAAAGCGGAGAGTTACGCAATAAAATGACGTTTGTTGCAATGTTTTTCACTTAAACGGCTGTCAGTCAACGGGCAAGGTGAGTGTCGGTTGATTTCCAGATTTTACATGCACCCCGTCCGGTTTTTAGCTTTACATGTTGATACAAGTTTCACGGCGCGGTGACGAGCAGAGCTACCCTGGCTGTGTGCAATTTCGGGGTCTAAGAAAGAAATACACACAGTGGTAACTAGCTGTATTTTGACCGGTCTTCATCCACGGCCAAATCACAATCAAGGTCCATATTCGGTGGCCACTTTTGGTGAAAAATGAAGGTTGTCATATTACTGTAAAAGCTAAGTACCATCATTCCTGGTTTGTAAATTAAATATTTTTGCACAAGAACCACCGAACAAAATTTTATGGCCTAATGCATCACAGTTGTACAAAAGGGTACGTACATTACAAATTGTGGTCACAACCCACTTCTACCTTGCAAAAATTCATAAGGTAGCTGTTAATTTAAAAAGTTTTTGATTAAATTAAAGAAGTATCACATACTAAAATAAGAAAAGTTATTACAGTGCTGATCAAGTTGTTCTAGATGATGATACATTGTATATCTTAACACATAATGAGAACTTCCTTCTCTTGCAATAAGATTCTTACAAAAAGAAATTGCGAGTAACTACCTTCTCAAAAACTTTATTGGTCAAAATAGTTAAAGCATTGCCGCTAGGCCCAGTGTTCCACTTGTAAACAGTAAAAAATGGTACAGGTTGGGGGGTACGTACACTACGCACAGTCAATCAATGTCACATTTTGACTAAGTTACAAGTGTATGGGATGGTCTCGAGTTTTGTGCTGCCTCTAATTGTTGGTTTGTTGCAAGTTGAAGTTGCCTTCAGAGATAGAGAATCTGCCTCTGCGACATCAGTTGTCACATGACGTGTCTTTAAGCATTTTCAGTACTAGCCAAGTCCTGTGTGGCATTTTATTGTCCACAAATTTTATAATGTCCATTGTTTTTTTTTTGTCAGACTGTATTCATTTTGGAAATATCAGTATTGTTCATGAGAACAGCAGTATAATTTCGAAATATCGTGTGTCTTTTAATTATGTCGCTAGGTCAGTTACTGTATCTATGTTCAGTTGAGGGTAGAGTTTTGTTCCGAACGTATGAACGCAACGGCGGAATAAAGACTGCGAACAATGAAAAGTGTCGTACATTTAACAAATTCTGTATAACCGCGGAAAACTTGCTCCCGAAGTACAGTCAGAACAGCTGTTTTGTAAAAATTCTTGTGGGCAATACTTTATAGCACAGAGGCTTGGAGGTACGTACACTACACAGGAGTACGTACACTACATTTCAATGACTTCTCAGGTTTATAAAAAATAATGAAAATCTACTGCGAGTTAATTCTTTTACCAATATTCAAAGCGAACAATAAAAAGTACAGCATGCAAGGCATGTGCCTATCTGTCTGTCATTTTTTGAAAACAGGCACATGTTAAAATCGGAGTACGTACACTACACAAATGCTAATATTTCACTTAAAACAAATGTATTTGTAATTAACACCCTTTTGACCTAGCATTTTTAATGGAGGAAGCTGTGACTATTTTGTTTCATGGTATTTACGTACACTACACACTAGGTACGTACTTCAATGACATGTCAGGTTTGTAACTAAATCAATTCAAAGAGAAAAAATAAAAAGCAAAGCATTCATGTGCATATCTGCCATACTTTGAAAATGGGCACAAATTAAAATATCTTGGGGGTACGTACAAATCTTTGCTAATATTTCACTCAAAACAAATGTATGCAATAAACACTCTTTTAATCTAACATTTTTAAGGAAGGAAACTGTCTATGACCAATGTTGCTCACTTACCGAGTGATATTTTAATTTAATGACATTTGTAAACATGGGGGTACATACACTACAAAAGGAGGTACCAGTACGTACACTACATCTTTTTGCATCACGATCGTGATAATGTTGTATGGCTGGCTAGGCTGAGCTGCGTTCAAGACATCAACGGCTTTCCGCGCTGTGAGCCCCAAAGGCCTTATTGCAGCAACAAAGTTTTGATGATTTAATCAGTGTGAGACATAATTCGCTGAATAGGTTTCGGCGTATGTCATCGGCCAAGGCCCAAGACACTTTGCCTTGTCGATTCTTGGGCGTCAGTTAATTTTTCTATTATTGCGCCACATCATGTGATAAACAGATGGCGCTGCATGTAGCGAGGAGTGGGAGGTGTCTTTAAGTTTCTTAATATTTTAGTTGCCACAGAGTTTAATTTATCGCGTTATTGAAAAACATTTCAGCAGCCGTGGTCATCGCAAGATGCTTCACACATTACAGTGGTGAAAATCTCCCAAGCCGTAAGCGTGTCTTCAATAACAACAGGTTCCCAGATTTGCCTTGAAGTTTCTTCGCGGTGAACCTTCCTGTTCCTCGTTGCGCTGATCATATTATCACTTTGCGGAATTGTGCTGGCAAAGTGCTTGTAGACAGGTCCAAGTTATGGATTTTCTTGCTGAAAACAATGCCTGTGGTCAGGCTATTCTGAGTCTAGTTGCACGAGGCAATGCAATTATTGCAGAGTTGTTGAGACTTTCCGATTTCATTCCTTCCGTTTTCCGACTGGAGACCAAGCCTGACCAGCTTAAGTACGGGGAAATTCTATGTGACTTCAGCTACTTCAAGAGTGCAGAGTACTTTGACAATAAGATAGATTCAAGGCCAGTAAGTACAGTTTGTACGATCTATTGATAACTGACAGAAATTTTGTAAAAAGTTGTATGAATTAGATGTCGAGTAAACAGAACCTTCTTCAAGGCGACTACACATAGTGTACCTAATTATCGTACAGAACCTAAATATCGGACATTTCATAAATCTTTCTTGAAGCATAATCTAAGAATTAAATGACACCAATTTTTGTTCCGTTGTAATGCATTCAATGTGTGATACCGTCTCGTTTTTTACAGCGTTGCCTCGTTTTGATTTCACCCAGAGAGGGTGCAATTTAGACTCCCAAGTCGACCTAAAATAGACGATCGCGTGAATCGGTTATAAAAGTTGCAAATAAATCTTTTTCCACAATGAAACCATCTCGTTGAACTGACAATATGTCACTGTTCTATTTTTTCATTTGTTTTTAAACTCAATTCAAACCCCGACCGCGCACGTGCGGGTGTCATATCAAGAAGCCAAAGAGATACTAAAAACTGCAGTGAGTTTGCACGTGCTTTAGTTGTCTGCACTAATTCATCGAAACGACTTGGCGCCGTCATCAGATTTCATTTTATGGATAATTTTGTTGCGAATGGACCTGTGTTCTAGCAGCATATATGGCAAAACGGTCGAGCTGAAATTTGGCTACAAGGTGCCCGCGGCCATTACGTGGTTAGTCAATTTTCAGCGGTGTGGCGTATGGGGAAACATGGCGTCCAATATTTAGGTTCTCCGAAGGTTTGCTAGTTGTGTTTTTTAAAGATCAGTTGGAACATAAATGTGGCTTTCAGTGACAAGATATAGTACTCTGGAGTTCCGAATAGTAGTAGAGACAGCAATAATAGTATAGACTGGAAAATTTCACGATTTTTAATAAAAGTAGAGACTCTAATAATAGTATAGACCCAACATTTTTGCCACTAGAAAAGTAGAATAATAGTATAGACCGGAAATTTGTCGGAAAAAAATTAATAATAGTATAGAATGGAATAATGGTATAGACGGCAAATTTGTGGAAAT
>NMRA01000183.1:548604-565493 GCA_002633005.1 Phoronis australis | reverse complement strand
ACATCACAAGTTGTAACACTAATAACCATCTCACTATCTGGACACTTGACATCACAAGTTGTAACACCTAATAACCATCTCACTATCTGGACACTTGACATCACAAGTTGTAACACCTAATAACCATCTCACTATCTGGACACTTGACATCAGAAGTTGTAACACCTAATAAACGCCCACAGGCGTTTTTCAGCAAAATATTCCGAATAAATGCCCATGGACATTTCATCGGGTGACTTATCTACGGGAAATTCTGGTATGAACGGAATAAAGTCCAATTCCCAATTTTATTGGCAAATGAAGGGGCAAGAGAAATTTTTAATTGTCGTAGTATTGGTGTGAGTTAGAAGTATTTCATCTAAATCCTCCAAAGGTGTCCCTCTGGGCGTGAATGCTACTTGATACAACTTAGGTAGTTTAACCAGGGTGAAGCATAATTTGCAGAAGATCTAATGAGCATAGTGTATTAAGATGTGCCATCGCTTAGTTTGAACCCAATTATAGAAGCAGAGCTATTTTCCACTTTCATACTACTGCAATTTTTTGTCACCATTTTTCAATATCTCACTGAGAGTTCACACTTTGCCTGTTGTGCTTTTGGTTAATTGCTACTACTTTGACTCATGTTGTATGATGTCAATAGTTTCTTGATCTGTTAACCCCATCAATAAACTTTGGGCACAAACACCCGCACCAGATTTCTCAGAAATTCCATTTTTAACTGTCATGTTATCACCAACCCCTGGGTGGTGACCGGAGGAGTGCCGTACCAAATGTTGATTGAGAATTTTTTAACCATTTATTTCAGGAACTCCAAGATTTAGATGAAGAATTTAGAGAAAATCATTCTGAGATCCTGAATCGCTTTTATTTGGCATTTGAAAGTGTCCACAAGTACATCACAGATCTGAACAGGTACATGTTGCGTACTTGTTACCTTATATCAATATGCATGAATGATTGTCACATGTTTTGAATAGTGTGAGAAGTCAGTTTTTGTTATCGGTTAAGAAAGATAAGCTCATCTAATCTATAACTATTGGAAAGTTATGTGGCATTGCAAGCAGAAATGTTGAGACAAGGGCAATAGTCTGATATTACGTGACCGCATCTTTAGAACCAATTTGATGCCCGTTATTCAGTGGAGAAAACTGACTTTTTAAATGCGGGGACATTATATCAGAGTATTAACGAAACAAGTACTGAGTCTCAAAATGCATATGTGTGTCATCTCCGAACACACTGTGTAATATTTAGTATGATCACTGAATATCCGTTTTCTGCTGTTCATTGAAGACTGTTATTATGTTACCTCTCTGCTTACTTGCAGGTTTTTGGAGGATTTGGATGAAGGTGTCTACATACAGCAAACTCTGGAGACAGTCTTATTGAATGGAGATGGCAAGCAGTTAATGGTAAGCTATAGCGCTAATACTTCACTTGTATCACACTCTCACGTGCACATAATCTCAATGATACCATTGTATCAATAGATAGCAAGCAATTTCTACAATCAAGACATTTTTGTTGTTTCAAAGAATTTGGAAAGCAGAGTCATGACATAAAAGGCCTTGAAAGACACGCATTTGTAGCCAATAGGATAAAGAAACAGGCTTTGCAAGTTTTGTACAAGAAACACTTGTTTGTGGAAATTTCTCTGTGAAAAAATATTTTTTTAAATGTTGTCAAGAGATAATGAACATGTTCGTATCTAGTCGCATACGACTCAATACACGCATGTACCATGTGTAAATTGTGTTTTCCGTGATAAGCGCAGATATGTTTCATTTAGTGGTTATTGCAGTCTATCGTGGTTTTCAACATTATCACTGTGTCTTTTTGTTTAATGCCCCTGCAGTACTCTGTTTCACTTCATGCACACACTGACACCCTGGTCAATTATGTACTGTGTTCAAAGAATTACTATTTAAACCAGTATTTTATTGATGGTAAAGTCATTGCTATTATCCCAACAAAAGGAAATTAGATCAGTGTACATAATACTGTTGGCCGTTGTTCACGTATCTGTCACATAGCCATATTCTGTCCTATGGTATAATGTGGCAATTTACCATGTCTTAGTATGTTTGACATTATTAGTAATATTAAACTTTATGCTGGATACTTAAAACCAGAAGATCTGTACTTAGGTGTTTAATTGACAGTCTCTCTTTTTTCATTTTTCCAGTGTGAATCACTCTACCTGTACGGAGTCATGCTCATCGTCATTGACCTCAGGATCGACAGTGTTGTCAGGGAGAGAATGCTCGTCTCATACCATAGATATAGGTGCTGTTTTTGGTGTTGGCTGTTTCTATTCCCATTGTACATTACTCTTGAGTTCCGAATAGCCGATCTATCTATACGATTATTTATTTCAGATTCGTTTTCCAGTCTATACGGACCTTATTCGGGTCTCTACGTTTGTTGATTTTCAAAACTCTTTCTGCTATCCACGATTATTTGGTTCGGCTGAAATTTGGAGTAGGCTATTTCACAATTTTATTTCTTTGAATGTTACACAAAAACTTCTTTGGTAACACCGGGTTTCATACCCTGACTTTCAGATTTAGAGTACTCAGTCCTAACCTCTAGACCACGAGAACCTCAGTTCGGAATTGTAAGTTAGAAAGGCTATATACGACTCCACATTACACACGGAAGTCACATGCCATACGCATTAAAAAGATGTTATTCGCTTAAATAAACAACTGTATGTTTCAAGGCTTAAAACAAGCGGACTCCCAAGTAAGGGTTTATGCAGTGGCCGACTTTTGGACAGCCAGAATGTAGATGGGTTGGATGGGAGGGTCAGAATTATAAAAAAAACGGCAATATTTAAAAAAGCTTGAAATGATGACCACCTTGCAAAACCTTAGAACAAGATTTTGTCACTGTAAACATGATATATTCTTGCTAGTTTGAAGTTGACCTTATTATCAGTTTAAGAGTCCACAATGACATTTTGCACTGTTTTTTTGTCATAAAATTGGGATTTTTAGTTTTTTTAATTTCACTATTTGTTTATCCGCATTGCTAAACATTGACCTCCCTCTTTTGAAAGTTTACTCTTATCTGTTGTCTGTTTCAGTGCCCAGAATGCATCTGTAGATTCTAACATCGATGATGTCTGCAAGTTGCTTCGAGGTACAGACTTCTCCAACACACCGGGTGCCAAACGACCAATGAACTATCCGGAGTCTTACTTTGCGTAAGCAAATTGTATTTCTTGCCATCTCGCCTGGTCTAAGAATTCAGTTGACGAATGATTGTTGAGGTTTTGAAACTGTGTTCTCATACCGTAGTGGCATCATGTTACTAGAAATTGAGGTGTTACGAAACCAAAGTTATTAGCCTAGTTTTTACTGGAACTAGCAGGTTACGGATCTGTAGGTTTCAAGGTTCATGACTGATCGTTCTTTTAGAAAAAAATTGTTTAAGTTGGACAACACAAAAACGATGATGAAATTATTCAAGCATATTGCTCAATAAAGGTCAATGTGACACAAATGTTTGTGGTACATGCATATATCATGCCTGTATGTAAATATCTAAAACAATGCATTTCTTAAAGTTTTACTCAAGTATTCACATGTAGGTGCATTCACCATAATATGCGTATATGCGTAGGTGACTATCCCTTGTATAGGGATCTGTATGTCTAAATTGGCTTCTTCGTTTGTGTCTTTTGTCCATTCCATGAGCAGGATAAATTGAGCTTCACATGTGTGAAAGTAGCTTCATGCTCTTTGCATGTGTGTAATTCTGAATGTGATGTAGTTCCATGCTCTTTGCATGTGTGTAATTCTGAATGTGATGTAGCTTCATGCTCTTTGCATGTGTGTAATTCTGAATGTGATGTAGTTTCATGCTCTTTGCATGTGTGTAATTCTGAATGTGATGTAGCTTCATGCTCTTTGCATGTGTGTAATTCTGAATGTGATGTAGCTTCATGCTCTTTGCATGTGTGTAATTCTGTAGTTTCTGATATAAGCACCCAAGGCTGTATTTTTGCATCATATGGTGCAAGTGAACTAAAGAAAACGCATTTTGAATTCTATGATGTGTCACTTTGGGTCGTAGTTTTGATAAGTTGTTTGGTTGTTTTTGAAGGATGCAGCAGCCAAAGAAAAGGGGAATAACACTTAATCAAAACATGTTAATTTTTTAAAACATACTTGAAGTCTGGAACTATTTGTTGCATTGTGTTCATTGTCCTCGTTTCAGTCGTATCCCCATCAGCAAGCAGTTTGTTCACATGGTGNCATGTGTGTAATTCTGAATGCGATGTAGTTTCATGCTCTTTGCATGTGTGTAATTCTGAATGCGATGTAGTTTCATGCTCTTTGCATGTGTGTAATTCTGAATGCGATGTAGTTTCATGCTCTTTGCATGTGTGTAATTCTGAATGCGATGTAGTTTCATGCTCTTTGCATGTGTGTTATTCTGAATGCGATGTAGTTTCATGTTCTTTGCATGTGTGTAATTCTGAATGCGATGTAGTTTCATGCTCTTTGCATGTGTGTAATTCTGAATGTGATGTAGTTTCTGATATAAGCACCCAAGGCTGTATTTTTGTATCATCTGGTGCAAGTGAAGTAAAGAAAACGCATTTTGAATTCTATGATGTGTCACTTTGGGTCGTAGTTTTGATAAGTTGTTTGGTTGTTTTTGAAGGATGCAGCAGCCAAAGAAAAGGGGGATAACACTTAATCAAAACATGTCAATTTTTTAAAACATACTTGAAGTCTGGAACTAGTTGTTGCATTGTGTTCATTGTCCTCATTTCAGTCGTATCCCCATCAGCAAGCAGTTTGTTCACATGGTGATTGGTCGACTGCGCTCCGATGACATCTATAACCAGATCTCCGCCTACCCATCGCCTGAACACCGGAGCACCGCTCTCGCTACTCAGGCGGCCATGTTGTATGTGTTACTCTACTTTGCGCCCAACATTCTGCACACGCAGCAAGCCAAGATGAGAGAGATTGTAGACAAGCACTTCCCTGACAACTGGGTATGTCTGCTAGTGTCACCAGTTCTAGGCCTAGTTAACAAACCTTGACTTCCCTCAAAACAAATCTTTAATTTAGACCACTCATGATAACCACAAACTAAAATCGGTCTTCTCTAGACTTGTTCATGATATCTGGGTTTGAGAGAAACTGACAGGCCATTATTGCTTTAGAGCAAACTTGTTAAGGTGCTTGTGGTGTCTGGTTAGCTTTTGTTGACAATTTCAATTGAAATAGAGGATAAGAATGCTGTGTCATGGTTTGGAAGAGCAAACATGCCCGACTAGTGTGAAGAATGTTCTTAATATTGAGGGTCTGTTTCATGAAAGTGACTTAAGACGAAATTTCTGTCTTAAAAGACATGAATTTGTCCATATTTGCTAAAAAAGATTTAGTTAGAAGCTATGAGTGGAAAATAGTTTTGTGAAGTTTATGTCATAAGTTGTGTTGTATGAACTTCCTAAAGCATCAACTTATAGGTGATGAAAAAAAGTTCATTGAATTTATGAGGGTTAAAGAATCGGTAAATAAAACAACAAGAATGGATCAACTGAAATTTGAAATTTTCGGAAGTAATAACTTCCTTTGTCAACAGAAACAGAAACAGAAAATTTCAAATTTCAGTTGATCCATTCTTGATGTTTTATTTACCGATTTATTTTCTACATTTCGTGAAGCAACAGTATCCTTGGGAGGATCTGGATCACCTTATTTAGTTTCAGATTTATTTTCTACGTTATTGAGGATTAACGAAATTAATTTTGCAAGATTACAGATGGTGGGTTGAATTGTGATCCTATCTTTCTTCTACAATCGGTTTCTCTTGTGCAAATTGAATTGGTTATGATTTGAAGACACTATTTTAGCTTTGAATCGTCCTCTGCAAGTTGCTTTTATTTGTTTCCCCTGTATTATACCTGTGTCGCTCCCTTGCAGGTGATTAGTGTATACATGGGTATTACCGTAAATTTGATCGATGCTTGGACTCCATATAAGGCAGCTATTACAGCTCTGAACAACACACTGGACCCATCCAATGTCAGGGAGCAGGTATGCTAATGTTGCCTAGGGACTATAGATACAGTCACACCAAGTCAAGTTTGCACACTCATGTTTACCTCTCACAACCTGTGCATCACATGAACAAAAGGCAAAATTTACAATGAAGCAGTAGCTTAATAGTCAAATTCAGTTAGAGAGTGATTTAATTAAAATGAAGCGATGTATGTTTCTGTTCTTGCTTGTAATATGCCACAGCTACGCTCGAACTTTACAAACAGTTTAATGAGTAATCTCTTGTCTCATGCTGTAAATGATCCAGTGTGCCTGCTGTGTTGACTGAGTTCATATGCTAGATAGTCGTGGTGGCATTCCTTTATTCCCCTTGTATAAGTCATACATTTTCTGTTGCCAGGCAACCAAGTACCAGATCCGTCTGCAGAAGTTAATTCCGTTGTGTCAACAGTACCTGAAGGAGGGAGTGTTGCAGGAGGAGTTTGTCCTGGACAGTATACCTAAGTTGATGAACGCCATGAGGGAGTGTAACGTCACAATACGCTGGCTTATGCTGCATATGGCTGCACTATCATCGTGTATGTAATTGTTCACTCACTCTTGTTGCGCCTGAACGTTTCCTTGACTATAGTTTTACTGTGCGTTTTTGCTTATTGGTAGGAAATGTTTGAGAAACGTGACTGAAAAAAGCATTACAACTACTGTTACTGTAAAACCCTGCCACAAAAAACATGAACCTAATTTGAAAAACGATGTTTTTTGCCATATTTTTCAACTTTAATATTTCTCAAAATGGTGTATGCGTCGCTGTTCCGCAATTAAATACAACTCCACAATTATGCGTGGAATTGCGAGGTTTTACGGTAAGAAAAAACAGATTTTGGAAAATCAAAAGTGCTTAATAATCACTTACAGGTTCATGCAATTTGAGAAACAGTTATCTCCCCTCAGTGACGGCTATCAGCTATGGAAAATGTGAGACACATGTATGTGACTGTTGTGTAAAAATGTATGGATAACAATGACTCCAAAACATTTTTTTTCTTGTGCTGAATCATAAGTTTTGCATTCGTGTAAAATTTGAACATGGAATAACAATCAGCTTTGGTGAAAAATGTGATGTGAACATCAACAAAAGCTTTGTTTTGCTGATTATTATGGTCACAAGGAATCGTTCTATTTCATAAATTGCAAAAATACATTTATTCTAATTGTAGTTTTCATTATTATTTTCTACATTTTGTGTTTTCTTGTTCTCTCCATTTTAAACATTTAGTAGCATCGTAACAATTAGATATTTTGTGTTGTATTGCAGTAATTTTGTGTTTTTTTACACGTTAATATCCAGCTGCTGACTTGAACAAACGCTGTCGCATGCTACGTGATCAAGTAATTGCTGAAGCCAAAGTGAATCCTCTGGATGTGTTTGAGTTGCTACTGGACACTGCACAGTTTGAGTTCAAACTTAAGGAGGTACTGTTTGAACCAGCGCTGTCCAATTAGTTATCAGACTCATTATAAGAAGTCAAGTTCTTAAATGTATTTGAAAGTTGTTACCTTAATTTTGCTTGTCATCCCAAATGCAGTTTGTTGTGTCCATTCGACAAGGTTAGCAGATAAGTGAATGTGTTTATTTCATGATATGAGTATAGCATTATGGGCCTTTCTGCACCAAGAGTAAGCTAGGTGGGGTATTTTATCCTAACTGTGTCTTATGACATCAAAGAAATTCTGGTGACAGCAAGGTGTTCTGGTGACAGCAAGGTGTTCTGGTGACAGCAAGGTGTTCTGGTGACAGCAAGGTGTTCTGGTGACAGCAAGGTGTTCTGGTGACAGCAAGGTGTTCTGGTGACAGCAAGGTGTTCCCCCTTTGTTAGAAAGTAGTGGGTCTGTAATAGGTTTATTGCGTTTGATACACAAAGGGTGTAGTAACACGCTGTCTGCAGGTGATCAGGGTGAATGGGGTGTAATTTGAAAATGCAACTTATAAGTCATGTAACCTCTGGCATAAGATGTGAAGATTGAAACAATAGAAAACCTGAACTTCACGAGGTGGTATTACTGAACCCAAAGTCCTAGCTGTAAAAACGGCAAGTAATCAAGTGGGACCTTCATCCCCCAGAGCTTTCTGCTCTCAATCTGCTCAACTGTCAACAGATCGACCATCATTCTTCACTTTCCCTCCATAGTGAGTGTCGAGTCAACCATTTTGCTGCATCTTTATTAAATGTTAGTCCTCTAATATGACCATGTGGTCTTTGGACAAGGCATCACTAAGCCATACATTTTGCACATCAGGGCCCTGTTGTATCAAAGATAAAACTGCTGTAGGTATGTCGTTACAGTAACACATCACTGCATTATTTTAGAAGAGCGAAAGCCTCGCAACTGATTATTTTTCATATTTCGACTATACTGCCATCAAGAGCCATGTTAGTGACTAGTGTGCTCCTTAAAATTAAAGTATGTTATGAATATCTCAGCTAAGTGCAGAGTCTGACTTAAATCGTTGAGAAAACAATGCTCATGTTTCCTGCCCACCCGTAAGACCTTATGACCTTACCAGGAGCAGTCTAAGAGTAGTAGATAGAAAGTTTAGGCAAAAGTGTTTCATAAAACATTATTTTGAAATGTCTGTTGACTGAGTAACTCTCCTTTTAACATCTCAGATGTTCAAACAAATGCTGGCAGAAAAGCAGTCAAAATGGGAGAAATATAAACAGGAAGGCAGTGAACGAATACAGGAATTAAGTGATGTCTACCGAGGCGATAAACCGCTGACCAGGGTGGAGAAAAATGGTACGTTACATCAGATAAAGTGTCCATCAGACGTGTAATTTAGACTTTGTATTTTGTACTTTATGTTTCAATTATGAATTTCTAGTCAAGGAAAGGGACTCGGTAAAAAGTTGGCTACTGTATTTGCATATTTTTCTATATTGTAATGTGCGTTCTTAGTCGAGAAATTTATGGCTGCTGACCTGGAATGTGCAGATTAGCAGATATCAAACGTTGTTTTGAAGGTGACTGTAAGTTGTTAGCTATTACATCATTGAAAAGATCGAGGAAATTTTCCACATTAGCGTTCCATTATTTTTTGTATTTGCAGAAAATCTTCAAAATTGGTTCGCAGAGATGGCAAAACAGATTAACTCCCTTAACTATGACGACGCTACGTCGGCTGGACGCAAAATTGTCCAACTAATACAGGCTCTAGAGGAGGTAAAGAAAAAATGTAGAAACATATAGAGGACACTTTAGCTAGGAACTAGACCATAGTGTTCCTGATGCCTCACCAAGATGGCCTTGCGGCTCAGTTTGACTTCGTAGCCTTGCATGGAGTTCAGGAGCTGTTAGATCGCCTTTTCAATCTAACTCGTGTTTTATATCCTGTCTGACTTCTAAATGTCATGATTGCCCCCTGTATGTGTGTGTGTCTGTGTGTTTGTGTGTGCGCGTGCATGGGTACAGCTTAATGACGCACTTATTTAAGCCATCTAGAGTTCCTGTTTTGTGTGTATTTCAAAACTGACAATTAAGAATTTTTTTTCTGAAAATTTCCATGTGATGTGTAACTTTCTCATGTGTATAGTGAATATAGTTTTAAACTCTTTCTCTGCCAATAGCACTTTTCAGTGAGTCGCCCATTCACTGTCAGATATGCCGGCAAATTGGGTACTTGATTGTTTTTAATCTATTTGTTAAACCTTAATTTCTTGAGACATAACTTCAGCTGAATGACTTATCTGACAAGCGACAGGACAACAGTTTTACGAAATCTCAAACGAACAGCAAGTTTTTTTGATTGATTTTCTGGGTTTTTCTGTTTTTTTATTTGATGAAATTTCTGTCGATTGCATACCTGTTGACTGATGCAATGTTCTTTAAACTGTGGAGGTTTAAATGGCTCAAATTCAAAACAATGCAGATTCTGGATTCGAGTTTGAAATGTCGGGCATGAGATGAGGTACATACATGGTCCATCGGGTATGTATTTCAATCAACACCTTTCATTGACCATTACTAGTGTCTTTTTGACTGAAATCTTGAATGCTCTACTTGGGGAATACCTACCTCAATGCATGATGTCATGATTTAAGATATCGTAAAACAATATTTGTTAGCATTTTGTCCTGAAAGTCTCACAGCAAGTCACAAAAATCTTTGTTTTAGAGAGTTTTTAGTGATAGCACCTGATATTTTGTGTTTCCTCAAACTTCATTTGTCACTGGGAAATGCAGTCAAAACTTGGGAGTGAACGGGTTAACCAGTAAAACTTGGGAGTGAATGGGTTAACCAGTAAAACTTGGGAGTGAATGGGTTAACCAGTAAAACTTGGGAGTGAATGGGTTAACCAGTAAAACTTGGATACGAGGGACATGTGTATGTCACATGATTGTTGGTTAACTTGGACAGATCTCTGTGTTACAGAGTTCTAGTTTGTGCACGTGGGTCTTAAGATACCACATTTGTCCTAATAAGTGCCCATGCCCCTATAAGCGCTCCCCACGCATTTTAAGTCTTCGCTAAAATAAGCACCCAGCCCATGAACATGCATACATGCGAAAAATGCCTTACCGACAGTTCTAAAATTCTACAGTAACATCTTCAATTTATCAATAATATCCAAAGTCCTACAAAATAATTGTGCGCTGAATTTCTAGACCATGGGCCTCGCCGCTATGTTCAAGGGTATTTAGCCATGGCTGTACACTTCAAAAAGGATGCAAAAGTTTTGCTGATGTAACGAGTCTACTTGTCAATGGAATTGTATCGTATCTTTCCCATACATATCTCCTCCCTCAACAGGAATCCAGATTTCTTTGTACACATGTGTAAACCCCGAATCGAAGACTACCGGTAATGAAAAAACTTGATTCAGTGCTGAAAGCACGTGGCCAGGAAGCGCACGCTACATACATGTACATGTAAGCCTGCTACTCTCTGGCAAATGAACTCTGATGACAAGCACGCGCTCGCTCACTCACTCGGCACACACACACGCAGGTGAACTTCAAAACAAACATGTGACAACAACATGTGTGTTCGTCCAGATCTTTTCTTGTGTGATCAGATTTGGACCTAATCTGCAGTTAATCTCAACTCCACATGAACTTAAAAAAATCTTAGGGACGCTATTTGGAAAACTTAATGAGGATTCCAGGTAATTTGTTGAGTCCAAACTGTACTTTTATCCACAAATTCAAGTTACCCTATCAACGATCGTGAGGCAGTGACGCATCAGTGAGTTTTTGCCGTAGGATTTCCACACAATTTTCTGAAAAGGGATCGTAATTTAAGAATGTGGAATGTCTGTCATAGGTTACAGATATGTCGCAGTGCATAAATTTGACTTATCCCTAGCTTCCTATTTCACCTGTTTCGGAGACGGGCTTTCAACCACCTTAGGCTACAATAAGCACTCCAATCCTGAAACAATTTTTCTTCTAAGCACCTCGGGCTTATTTTATTAAAATCATTTGGGCAGCTTGGATTCAACTTGTGTAAATTTTACTGTTACATTCCTGGTGTGTTTTTATACCCCTTACTTCTTTTGGAGTCATTTTGGTTCAATATAGTTCATTTTATCCTCTCCTCAGGTTCAAGAGTTCCACCAACTGGAGTCAAACCTTCAGGTAAAACAATTTCTGACAGACACCAGGAAGTTTCTTCACCAGATGATCCGCACGATCAACATTAAAGAGGAAGTGTTGATCACGCTGCAGATTGTTGCTGATCTATGTTATGCGTGGGAGATAATTGACAGGTGGGTGGGTACTGCTACCATATTGGCCAGTGGAAGTAGATGATTTGTGGTTACACTATAAGGGTGTCGGAAACAGATGAAGCGGATGTAACACCAAGTTAAATAATGTCCCACGCTCAAGTTTTGCTTTTGTCAAATTTGGTGAGAAGAAGAGCGTTTTGTTCAATCTTTGACTTCCCTTAAGACTGAATACATTTTCATGTTTTGTTGTTACTTGTTTTGCAGTTACACAGGTTACATGCAGCAAGGCATTAAGAAGAATCCGTCACTGGTCACAAAACTTAGAGCGACATTCCTTAAGGTAGATGTTCTAGAGAAGGGCGGCATTTTGTTTGTGGAGAATTTAAGTAACACACACACGACCAATTATTCAATTATTCTGTGGTATACTAATTAGTTTGGACCAACATTACATCTTGTGAAACATTACTGCTTTTGTACTGGTCTGATACTTGTATGATGTTATCTACTGGTTTGATACTGGTATGGTGTTATGTACAGACAACAAGTTTAATAAACTGCAACGTAAAATTTCAAAGTTATTTCTTAAGCATTGGTGTATTTGTTCTCATCGAAAAATAATATGCGGTTGTCTTCCAGTTGGCTTCAGCCCTCGATCTTCCACTGATGAGAATAGGCCTAGCTAACAGTCCTGACTTCATCAGTGTTTCTCAGTACTACTCTGGCGAACTGGTCTCTTATGTTAGGAAGGTGCTACAGGTATGAAATTGGACAAGGACAGGTTAGCCTGTGTTTTTCAGCGATACATTGGTCAAGTTCTTGTGTGGTCAAGCTGTAGTTACCTATTCTGACTAAAGCAATTCTTTATAAAAGTAAGCAAGAACTATGAATTTGCTCAACATTTAATTGTGTTGATCAGGCAAAACATAAAAGACTTGTACATAGCTGTAGAATTTTGCCGCACAATGTTGACATTGTCATGGCAGGAATTCTTTGTAGGTTTTAACCGGGTGTATGCCTTTTGTGATTGTCTCTGTAAAGTATAAGTTTGTCCATGAATGAATGCCTTGTTTTAACTCACTTTATATCGAAGTACTGTGGCCTGATGAGACTCTGGTAAATTTGTTGTCATTTGCACTGTCTGTCATTTTTCTGATGTTGACAATTAAACCTCTAAAATGCAATTGTGAGTTGAACACTTTCATGTGCAGATTTTGTTGCTTGGTTTTATGATGTTTTTTAATGTCAAAGTTTTGACAGACAGTTTGCTTTGATTTGACAAAGATTTTTTAAGCAACAAGAAGCACAGAATGAAGTTGATTGTTGATTGTTTAGATTATATTGTTAGTTATAGTAGAAAAAGCAGGATTAAGTAAGCTGTAAATAAGAAGAGGAATTAGTTCAGGCATTTTCTTAAAAGTCATTGAAGCAATATTTTCTCTTGTTTTTAGATCATCCCTGAAAGCATGTTTGGTCTTTTGGCCCAAATCATCCAAATGCAGACGAAGCAAATTAGGGAGGTACCCACAAGATTGGAGAAGGATAAAATGAGAGAGTTTGCCCAGTTGGATGAGCGCTATCAGGTGATTGACAGTCTCAGTTCCTCCTGGTGCCCATATAGGGTGCTCTTGGACAGGTGGTGTCTGGTATGAATGGTGTTGCAGTGCCTAAACCGTTAGCTTTCTCCACAGGCATATTTGGTCATCTAAGCTGTGTTATCATTTCCTGATCCTTAGTTAAATCAGCTGAACTCCCCTGACAGCCATGCTGCCATAGCAACCAAAGTCAACGCTGGCTGACAAGCACTATAACCTGCATGGTGTAAAACGATAATGACTTGTGAGTTCTTGTTAAGCCTAGAAATCATTACTTATCTAAGTCAAGTGTGAGATGAGACCAGTTGGATGAAAGTAAATGGCTTACATGTTTAAATCAGTATTTGTTTTTTGAAAGAACTAACAGGTTTATTACCTGATTGTACTCTCCTAAAACTGATGCTTAAGTGTGCCACCCTAGACTTCAATGTGTCGTCTTATTTTCTGGCAGAATACATTGTTCATCCCCACAACCGGTGTTGCATTAAATTACTTGTTGTCAGTAAATCCTCTTGTCCCTGCAGTGTTCTTCTCTAAAGAGAATAGAATCAATGCAAACTGATACAATGCTCTTAAAATGTTAAAGAAATTGTAAAAATATTTATTTTTTTATTTTACTGACTAGGAAGTTAACAAGTATCTAGTTGTCAGAGTTAAGATCTGCTGAAAAAGACTTAAATGTACACTTTTGAAAATACCTGGAAACTGATGATCCTTAGTGTTTGATAAATGGAAAATTCTCAGCTGCAAAGTATAACCAGTTTCTATTTTCTCTCAGGTTGCCAAGTTAACACACGCCATATCTGTCTTCACAGAGGGCATCCTAATGATGAAAACTACGTTGGTCGGCATAATAAAGGTAATGATTGCTTGTATAGATCACAAACTGGTAACAGTCTGATATAATGTGCTTGTATTTTGAGAACCAGTTTTCTCCACTGAATAACGGGCATCAACTGGTTCTCAAGATGTTGGCACATCGTGTCCGACTATTGCCACAAATTCTCGGAATTGCTGACATACTTTGTGTTCATCGAATTCTGTGGTTGAAAGAACAAGTGGGAGAAATGTCTACATTACTTGCAGATATGACATACTTGTTTGTGACTTGTTTGTGAAGGAAAGTTAGTGAGCAGTATTGATACTGTTAATATTTCACCTTTGCTGTTATTCATAGATTGACCCCAAACAACTACTTGAAGATGGAATTCGTAAAGAACTGGTTAAGCAAGTAGCTGGTGCCCTACACGGAGTCCTTGTATTCAACCCTCGTGCAAAGGCAAGTGTTCGTCGGATGTTCTTGTAACATGTTCAAACTTGGGGGGGTCTTGCCGTTATTTCACAGTCACACTGTAGTGCTTTCACTGTTGTTTGCATACAGTATAGGCTGATTGTAAGCAAAACTCTCTGCCATACCAAAGAATGAACCTTTATGGCATGTCTGTTTCTGTTTCTGTTTCCGTGGTGACGTCAGAGGGTAGGCACCGGGATAGTCTCTGGCCCTCCTCCTTCTAGTATCGCTCGCAATGTAAATTTGGAGATGCAAACAAGTTCGTGCTGGTTACACACTCTTCGATCTTTTCCCCTGATACGAGTTTTTGCTGCATCTCCGTATTGCCATCCTCGCTCTATGAGGCGCTTTGTTGCCCATCTCTCCTGCTGTTGTACAATCTTGGCATCTGTAAGCGATTCACGCACTCTGGAGATTACATCGGCTGGTGTGAGGAGCAGGTCGGCAATCGGTTCTGCGATGCCTGCAAGCTCATCCGCCTTGACGTTGAATGAGATGCTACAGTGTCCTGGTATATAAACACTGGTGAAGAGACCATTAATGGAGCTGTATGAGTGGGTAATAAGAGTGGGTTATTACCCGCAGTTATAACCAAATGGTATTTCTCGGATATCCAGTAACCAGTCGAACAGCCTGCTGGCTTCATTATGCTTACCGTAAACTCTCGGATTAACGTCCTGGGTGCTTAAACTGGGAAACCCTGAGACAGAGGGTGGGCAATAGCGGAGTTGCAACCGAATCGATTTAACGATTGCGCATGTCCGGAAATTAGGGTGCGCAAAGGCTACTGGGATTGTTGATGGTAAACGGGATGGCCGACTGGTTTGCACGACGTGTAATTTGTGTGCATTAAANTGGTTACACTATAAGGGTGTCGTGGTTACACTATAAGGGTGTCATGGTTACACTATAAGGGTGTCATGGTTACACTATAAGGGTGTCATGGTTACACTATAAGGGTGTCTTATTACCCAAGCAGTGAGCGCTTAAACTGAAAATTAGCAAAAGTCGGGAAGGACGATTACACATTGCAAGCAGTGTCTGCATACAACCAAATTTTAGCCGAACTGGGCAAGCGCGTGGGGTGTTCATTCGAACATGGAATTTGTAAGTTCGGTCAATCAGCGGATCCCGACCACCACAAAGTTTCTCACGGCTCAAACAGAAACAGAATTTCGCATTTGAAAGTGTGATTTCAGGAGACTATTGCTAAAAACTTATACCGTAAACGTTCGGGTTAACGCCTTGGGTGGTATATTAACACACTGCAAAGGGTCATAAAGTAGAACTTTGAATAACAGTCCAATTACCAGACTTACGGTATGAGCAACAACTTTTCCGATCAGTGAACGTGACTACACTTTGTTTCCTTGATTTAAGCATGAACGATTTGTTCGCAGCTTCAAACATGACCCAGTCTTTTTACATCTATGACGTGGTGTGAACCGATCCGACGGGATTAGACTACTCCTGGAATAAAACTGAATTGACTGAATTGACATGCAAGTATGAACTTGGGCACATCATTTGTCATGTGAGTTTTTTGAGGCTTGACACTGACAGGTTTTCCTTTCAAGGAGTAAAAGCCGCGGACGACGCTGAGAAGAACAACTTTGTGATCTGTTTTTAAATCAAAATGCATCTCACATTTCATACATACCTTGTCAGCTCAGTAAGTGTCGCGAGTGTAAAAACTTATTGAGAGACTGAGACGTGTTTGGTTCCCACCTCAAACTTTGCAATTGCAACAAGAGGGGTGTGTGATTAATTGCTCAATTCAAATGTGGGTTGACAGGGGAGATAAATATAGCAAAATCAGGTGCTCCGTTTTTGCAGTTGCAATGAGAGGGGTGGGATTACTTTCTCAATTAAAGTCGTGTGTCGACGCGGCAGATATAGCAAGTATGCATCGACCTGGTAGATATAGCAAACATGCACCATGCGTGGAACTTGTAGGTGGGAATGATGACTAATCTCGTATTAGAAATCTGCAGACTTGGTTTACATTAATTTAACAAAAGGCCAGTTAATAGAAGGTAGTTGCAGCGCTTAAGTTTTTCCTCAAATGCTAAAAACGCACTTTCAAGCGTAAAGTCCGAGCCCGAGGCAATGCTGCGAACAAATTAAAGCGCAACTTCAAGCTCAAGTTCTGTCAATGGTAAGTTGGGGATAGGGGAATGGTAAGTTGGGGATAGGGGAATGGTAATTTGGGGATAGGGGAATGGTATGTTGGGGATAGGGGAATG
>NMRA01000183.1:510954-548054 GCA_002633005.1 Phoronis australis | reverse complement strand
CGGGGATAGGGGAATGGTAAGTTGGGGATAGGGGGATGGTAAATTGGGGATATGGGAATGGTAAGTTGGGGATAGGGGGATGGTAAATTGGGGATAGGGGATGATCTGAGGAGCTGAAGTGTATGCAAAGTGGGAGATGAAGGATTACCTGAACAGCGGGCACCTGCATAGAAATTTGGCAAAAGTGGGGGGTGGGCGATTGCCCGGGAGTTTACGGTATAGTGTAGCCATTTGAGAGTTATGTTCAGCAGTGTGTAGTGAACTGTTGCAATTCCTTTTGATTCTATATAGCTTGTAAAGTAGTGAGCCTGATCATGTTACTGTGTGATGATGATGATGAGGCTTTCAATGAACATTTTAATTGTATTTGTCTTCCCATGTGCTCTACAGGCTTAATAAGTGTAACTGGACATTTGAATGTGGTCAGGTTGTTAGTTCTGTGTATTTGTCAGTATTATGTTATTGCGTTTTATCTGGTTGAGTTATGCTGTTATTCATTACCCCAATATGAGTGTTGCCACTGTGTGTGAATGGGGTGTGAATGTATGCACACGAGCGTGAATATGTGCACATGACTTTTGACGCTCATACTCTAGTTATCTGTCTAGGTGAGTGAGCTGATGCCGCGACTAGCTGGACTAGGTGCCCAGATGGACGGCTTCAGGCGGTCGTTTGAGTACATCCAGGACTATGTGAATATCTATGGGCTGAAAATCTGGCAGGAGGAGGTGTCACGTACTATTAACTACAACGTGGAACAGGAATGTAACAGCTTCCTCAGGACAAAGGTGAACAGTGGCGCCCTCTTGGCGGCAGCGTGATAAAACTCAGTAGTGCAAGTTGCACATTAATGTGCACCTCTTCTTTAGTGTCATGAACGGTAAACCAGTGTTATCTTCCTTATGTGGAGACCGAAGTGGTACACTGGAAATTGTTATTTACTTGGTGAAGGTATTTCGTATTTTGCTCTGACACTTATTTTTTTGTTTGTTTGCACTCCCACAGGTCACGTTTTTGTCTGATTCTCGTGAAATTGACACACAACCTCTAGTTCTGGAAGAGCTGGAATCCTATCGTTTTTCGCCATGATTGAATTCAAGATGGTGATCTTGGCAGCCATTTTGTTTTAAATTTGAATTCAGTTTCAAATGCTTTCAGAGGTCACAATTTTTGAGGTACACGGCTCAAAATCGGTTGTGTTATTGTACCAGACATGTGCTACAGATGTGCTGGAAACTGTTCACTTCCTTTCAAAGATCGTGGAAATAACGGCCATTGCACATGTGCACCTCGATTTTGGGACAAAAACATTTTGCCCTGTAAATGACGCTTTGTTGGATCAATTGTTTTGAACCTTCCATGTGTTAGTTTCCTGTGGTTGGCTATCATTGAGTGCTTCTTTACCAGAAGTTAAATGGAAGTTCTGACCTATTTTCATCAATTTTCAATCATGCTAGGTGCCATTTTGAATGGGAAGAGTATATGACTTGAATTTTTGCATGTGTATTCTCTTAGGTATACATGTATATTCTCAAATGAATTGCTACACTTTTTTCAGACTTACTGTTTTTGAGTTATTTGATATTTGATTAAAAAAATGCAAATTTTATTTTTTTTTAAAAAGTCATGAAATTTTTGTTTGAACTACTCTTAGAAAGAGTTTTGAATGGGCTTTCAGGAGATGTTTTTTATTTTCCACTACGGCGTCTCGTTTCGAGTTCTTTGGGAATTTCTGATGTCGCTGTTCCTTTGTTTTCTGACTTTTGCTGCATTTTTGTTGGTTTACCTTCCATTGAACAAGACTATATTTCTTAGGCTTGTATCTGACATCTTCATTCGTCATATGATTGTCATCATTGCTATCATAATCGTCACCATCATCATTTACCCTGGCTCAAACATTTATCATTGAATGTCGCAAGGTGTCGTTCTCCAGATGAGATTTCTATGCATTCTTGCCTTCTTTTCAAGCGTATATCTTGTATGGGACTTGAGTCTCCCAGTGCTGTTGGTCATGTTGTAGGCTGAGAAAATATGTTCGTTATCGTTTCTGATGTCAAATTTTCTTAGTCAAATCCCCACTCCAGTTTGCATTCAATTTTGCCAAGTGTCGATCCTCCGAACGCTTTTGTTTAATTCTCTTTTTACCAAAATAGCATTATTATAAGCAACGGTTGCCAAACCCACTTTTCAGTTATTCATGAAGTTTGTGAGTAATAGATGATAATTGGAGACAGCCTAGTACATATTATATGAGATGGGCGTAGATCGCACATGTGGACTCATTTCACTGATCACATCATTGCACTGATCACATGTGGACTCATTTCACTGATCACATATGGACCCATTGCACTTATTCATTGGAACCATGTTTATGCTTTATTGATATAGTTAAAACCAACCTGAGGAGCTAGTGACCTGAGTCAAGGGTCGTGTGTACTAGTGGGACTCAAACCCATTATCTTGTCAATGAGTAAAGGAAGCGGACACCTATCCCGCTAGGTCACACTGCCTTCTCAAGTTTGTGAGAAAATCTTTTATTAATACTAATTGTAAGTCAACACCTGAGTGCTTCCTGACAAGATTATCGATTTTTGAAGTTAGCTTTGCTGTATATATTTTGACATAGTGTCCAATGCCACATATTGTGTTGATTTCAATGCATTGAATGTTTCTGTACTAACTTGTTGGTTGTAGTAAACTGGTCATAAAAGAAAAAATCAAGAAAATCTCACTGTTTGCACGTCTAGTAATTTTTATGTAGTACACACTACTTTTTTGTATTATATTTCTGTCTTGGTCAAATTTTCAGTTTTCAAAGTCCAGTCTGTAAGTAGCCATGGATAAGTTCATAGTTTCACCTGCATCCAATCTCACTTTTCGTGCAATGCAAAATCATCAACTTTAAACTGAGGATTCTGGGAATTAGATTCAGTGGGGGCACTGTAGATTTAAGTACACTGTAAATAAACCTTGGCCACTTATACTGCAGGTTCTGGACTATCAAAGTGTCTATCAGTCTACAGCCATACCTATTCCTCGGTTTACACCAACGGATGCAGAATCGGTCAATTTCATTGGACGTCTCGCTAGGGAAATATTGAGAATAACTGATCCAAAGTAAGTCTGACTGTCATTAAAAAGTTTTACTTTAGGATTTAAATATTGTTTTCTGTATTTTTGTTCAGTAAATTGGAAACAAATCCTGTAGTAGGATGACTTCAAACTGATAATATCAGTGACATTCTATTTATTTCCGGTTTTGAAGCATGCTGAAATGTCTCTGACTTGACCCCGTTGTAAATGAGCAAGGCTACTTGAGATGGTACAAGTTACAATTTGCCTCTGTGTTTCGATTGGATTTGAAGGTTTGAACTTTCATTTCTTCCATCGGTCCGCAGATCTGCTTCTTCCTCTCTCACTCTTGCTGTTTACTGTTTTCCTGTCTCCAGAAGCTCTATCTATCGATCAGACTGATCTAGGTGTCACTGAATGACTTTCGACATTTAGAGCATTGATAATCCAGCCGAGATTTCTCATTTGTTCCAGGGTGACTACATACATTGATCAGATGAATGGTTGGTATGATATTAAGACCAAAGCTGAGGTGGTGAATGTGCGACTGTTTGATCAACTAGAGGTAGGCAGAATGATTTCCGATTTTCTAGTCAAAATAGTCAATTAAATTTTGCTTATTCTCTAACGAAATTAAAAATGGCACAGTCTGACAAAACTTCTGCAGCTCTATGTTCAGAGCGTATATTTCCATTTGAATCTTTTATCATCCCAAGGAAGAGCCGTTCTGGCACAGAAGCTTATCATTTGCAATTAATATTTAAAGAATAAATAAATGATACCTCGTAAAAAGTAGATGTCTCATAGAACTTAGATTGGCTATGAATGATTTTATACTAGGTATGAGACGGTCTCGTGTCCAAGCCTCAAATAACGCTGATCAGTTTAGGTATTTGAGGCTTGGTTAATGGAAATCAAATGTGTGAGAATACTGACACATTTATACGGAAGTTTCTGGAATATGACGAGTAATAAAACTTTGAAATTTGCTGCAGTATAATGCTAACAGTATAGTGTAGCAATTTAGGTCTAAATTGTTGTAAATTGATGTATTTTGATTGGAAAACAATAATTTCTAAGATACTATTTATAAAAAGAATTGGAAATAAGTACGCGAAGAACCTTTATTTCAAACAATAACCAACACCATGCCTTCTGCTTCATGAATGGCAGCAACAATGCCTGTGAAAATAATTAAAATCTGCCTTTGTTTTAGTGAAGTCAAGGCAGCGGTCAATCATTGCACAGAAGGTAATTCCCATAACCAAGCCTCAAAATGGCGTAACTGATCAGCGCCATTTTGAGGCTTGAGGATGAGGCTGGATATGAGAAAACATTCCGTCATTAAGCAGACACCTGTGCCCCCTGGTGGCAACTTTTAGTTGATAAGTGTTGGTCCCTCAAGTGTATCTTAAGTATGTTTGAAATATCACTTCATGTGTCTTTGCTGATAGTGATGAACATAGTGGGTGCATAATATCACTTCATGTGTCTTTGCTGATAGTGATGAACGTAGTGGGTGCATAATATCACTTCATGTGTCTTTGCTGATAGTGATGAACGTAGTGGGTGCATAATATCACTTCATGTGTCTTTGCTGATAGTGATGAACATAGTGGGTGCATAATATCACTTCATGTGTCTTTGCTGATAGTGATGAACATAGTGGGTGCATAATATCACTTCATGTGTCTTTGCTGATAGTGATGAACATAGTGGGTGCATAATATCACTTCATGTGTCTTTGCTGATAGTGATGAACATAGTGGGTGCATAATATCACTTCATGTGTCTTTGCTGATAGTGATGAACATAGTGGGTGCATAATATCACTTCATGTGTCTTTGCTGATAGTGATGAACATAGTGGGTGCATAATATCACTTCATGTGTCTTTGCTGATAGTGATGAACATAGTGGGTGCATAATATCACTTCATGTGTCTTTGCTGATAGTGATGAACATAGTGGGTGCATAATATCACTTCATGTGTCTTTGCTGATAGTGATGAACATAGTGGGTGCATAATATCACTTCATGTGTCTTTGCTGATAGTGATGAACATAGTGGGTGCATAATATCACTTCATGTGTCTTTGCTGATAGTGATGAACATAGTGGGTGCATAATATCACTTCATGTGTCTTTGCTGATAGTGATGAACATAGTGGGTGCATAATATCACTTCATGTGTCTTTGCTGATAGTGATGAACATAGTGGGTGCATAATATCACTTCATGTGTCTTTGCTGATAGTGATGAACATAGTGGGTGCATAATATCACTTCATGTGTCTTTGCTGATAGTGATGAACATAGTGGGTGCATAATATCACTTCATGTGTCTTTGCTGATAGTGATGAACATAGTGGGTGCATAATATCACTTCATGTGTCTTTGCTGATAGTGATGAACATAGTGGGTGCATAATATCACTTCATGTGTCTTTGCTGATAGTGATGAACATAGTGGGTGCATAATATCACTTCATGTGTCTTTGCTGATAGTGATGAACATAGTGGGTGCATAATATCACTTCATGTGTCTTTGCTGATAGTGATGAACATAGTGGGTGCATAATATCACTTCATGTGTCTTTGCTGATAGTGATGAACATAGTGGGTGCATAATATCACTTCATGTGTCTTTGCTGATAGTGATGAACATAGTGGGTGCATAATATCACTTCATGTGTCTTTGCTGATAGTGATGAACATAGTGGGTGCATAATATCACTTCATGTGTCTTTGCTGATAGTGATGAACATAGTGGGTGCATAATATCACTTCATGTGTCTTTGCTGATAGTGATGAACATAGTGGGTGCATAATATCACTTCATGTGTCTTTGCTGATAGTGATGAACATAGTGGGTGCATAATATCACTTCATGTGTCTTTGCTGATAGTGATGAACATAGTGGGTGCATAATATCACTTCATGTGTCTTTGCTGATAGTGATGAACATAGTGGGTGCATAATATCACTTCATGTGTCTTTGCTGATAGTGATGAACATAGTGGGTGCATAATATCACTTCATGTGTCTTTGCTGATAGTGATGAACATAGTGGGTGCATAATATCACTTCATGTGTCTTTGCTGATAGTGATGAACATAGTGGGTGCATAATATCACTTCATGTGTCTTTGCTGATAGTGATGAACATAGTGGGTGCATAATATCACTTCATGTGTCTTTGCTGATAGTGATGAACATAGTGGGTGCATAATATCACTTCATGTGTCTTTGCTGATAGTGATGAACATAGTGGGTGCATAATATCACTTCATGTGTCTTTGCTGATAGTGATGAACATAGTGGGTGCATAATATCACTTCATGTGTCTTTGCTGATAGTGATGAACATAGTGGGTGCATAATATCACTTCATGTGTCTTTGCTGATAGTGATGAACATAGTGAGTGCATAATAACCAATTGCCCTGTGTTGCTTTTGCTGACTTTTGTACTGTTTGTCACACTCCCAAGTTCTTGCCATCTTCCTTCACACCTCATTATCTCATGGTCCTGCTATACAAGCGATCAATGTCTGCCCATAAAAATCATGTGTACTGCATTTAAAGTGTATGAAACCACAATTTAATTTGTTTTGAATATTGACTAAGTACATTATTTGTCAACATATATATATGATTTATATCATGATTGCATATCACAGTTGTGAATTAAGCTTCCCAAATATGAGAAAATAGAAGAAAAGCCTCAATTGAAAGTTTTGTAGATCCACAGACATGAGTGCGACGTATAAATGTACCCAAAGCTAGTTTATCATGTTTTTCCACCAACTCAATTAGTGTTTCTTGTACAAACGTGCCATATCCACACTTCTCTAAGCACAGAGTTTTCCTTTGCGCGTATTTCAAAAATACTGAATTTTGTTATTTTTTCTGGAAATTTCCTCATGTGGGAAAGTGAATTACTCTGTAATAGACATGTGAGATGGTACTTTCGTCAGGAATTGTTTAAAGGATATTTTGACGTATTCCATATCTCATTAAGATATCGTCAGTTAGTGTTTGCGGGACATTTCAATTTGGCAACTGATCAACTGTTGTTTTTTGGCGTTTTTGAAATTTATGAGTTTAAACATTTTAATTAATAACAGCCTGTGTACTATGAAACTTCCATCACAGTCCTGTTGTCTTTTCAGCGTGGCATTGGAACATTTGGATTGACAGGACTTGATAGACTACTTTGCTTCATGATTGTCAAGGAGCTCCAGATATTCCTCAGCTTCATACAACGAACTGTTCTGGCTGATAAGGCGTGGAGGGAGCTGTTCTCATCCTTTGTCAACATCTCCAATCCAGTCGACAGTTTAGTCAGTATGTACCGCATGGGACTGTATATGAGTGCAGCTTTGTTCAACGGGAAAGTACACGATTCTCAGCACTCTTAATGTTTTACTTGTACATCAATGCACTTATTGACGGGTATTTTCGTGGCATACTTTGTCATCAAACTATCAGTCGATCTTTGTGCATTGACTTCATTACTTTATACTGGAGTATTTCCTTTGCCCTATTGGATTTCCATGATGACTTAACTGCTAATGGAAAACATGACAAACGCAGAGTAGTGGCTGCACCACTTCTTAATTGTATTTGTCTAACACAAACTTAATGCTCACTGATGGACTCGTCATTGCGCTGGTTTCCTCAGTGTATAATTAATGTTTGTTCAATGCTGCAGATTGGTGTTCTACTAGTAAGTCTCATAGCCATTCAGAAATTGATACAAAATGAGAAAAAAGAATTCAGCTCTGTGAAGTTTTTAATGATTTGAGTGCGAGTAATTTATATAAATAATTTGTTGTCTTAATTTTCATTTTGTAGGTCAGCCACAAAAGCAGTATACTGCCATAATCACCAAAGCAACTAAACTATGGCCTGTGTTTTTGGACACTGTCTTGAAAGTAAGAATAGAGCTCTTGTTTCAATATTCTGATATCTTTATGAAAAGGTTTTTCACAGCATAGCAAACAATACTATGGAATTCCTCGGAAAAAATATTTATTAGAGGCCTGAGGGATGTAAATTTTTTTTGTTCATTTTTTGAAGAACCTATTATATTGGAGTCAGTAGAACTGATGAGAAATAAAGTAGAAACAAATTGCTAATATGAGTTACTTATTGATTATTTTGTTTTCGTTTGTCAGGTTGGTCAGATACAGTTGCTACGACGACAGATAGGAAATGAGTTGAACAGAACTTGTAAATTTGACTCTAAGTTCTTGTGCAGTGCTTTACAGACAGTAAATGAGTAAGTAATGTTTAACATAATCAATGATGTGATGTTCAAACTATCAATCCATTTATTAATACGACCCTTACATGTACCATGTATTAAATGCCAAAAATGACAAAATTGTTAACTCTGTCATACATTTTCATTGGAGATGTCAGGCAAGAAAAAAAAATTATGTCCTAGATTGCGGGATAAGTCAAGCACTTTAAAGAAGTGCCATCTTGGTGGTCTACTCCACCTAGTACATACTACATGTAGGTAATGCTCAGTTACTGTGAATGATTATTAATCCTAAGTGATAAGTTGTATCAGCCATTGGTCACATTAACAAAGAGCAGGACATTTTACATTCATTAACATCCTGTTCTTAAATGTGAGGTCACAAATGGAATACTGATGACCATAAATCAGACTTGTCATGACTTTATTAATTAGAAACTTTTATTTCACTACTGATACAACATTGTACGAGTTAAATCTAATCGTAAACAGATTTTTTCTCTCAGAAAACGTTCATTTTTTTTCTCAGACACGGATAGTTTATACAAAACGAATATTAAGAAGGAAGTGCTGTGTGAGAGAACAATGGGATTGTGTTGATTGAAGCTCATATGTTTACATGTCAATTAAAGTGGCATTAAACCAGAGCTTTCTGTCAAAAACAAGTTTGGTTTAGGCCACTTATCATATGATTGTCTCATATTGTTTCTTTGTGAGGTGATTTTGAGGTTTCAAATGAACTGAGAGTTAGTTTTGCACGAGGCCAAGCTCATTTACTATGACGTAAACATTTATGAGCATGGTCAGAAGAAATAACATACGGCCACATCTTTTCCAGTCCAGTGATCATCTCTATGGCTATACTAAGTAACAAGGTACTGAGTGATCACTTTTACAAAATATTTGCTATACTAAGTTAGAAGTTATAAGTGATCACTTCTATATTGGCTATGCTAAGTAAGGCGACAAGTGATCACTTCTATATTGGCTATGCTAAGGAGATAAGTGATCACTTCTATATTGGCTATACTAAGTAATGAAGGAGATAAGTGATCACTTCTATATTGGCTATACTAAGTAAGGAGATAAGTGATCACTTCTATATTGGCTATGCTAAGTAAGGAGATAAGTGATCACTTCTATATTGGCTATACTAAGTAAGGAGATAAGTGGTCACTTCTATTGGCTCTACTAAGTAAGGAGATAAGTGATCACTTCTATATTGGCTATGCTAAGTAAGGAGATAAGTGATCACTTCTATATTGGCTATACTATTTAAGGAGATAAGTGATCACTTCTATATTGGCTATACTAAGTAAGGAGATAAGTGGTCACTTCTATTGGCTCTACTAAGTAAGGAGATAAGTGATCACTTCTATATTGGCTATGCTAAGGAGATAAGTGATCACTTCTATATTGGCTATACTAAGTAAGGCGATAAGTGATCACTTCTATATTGGCTCTACTAAGTAAGGAGATAAGTGATCACTTCTATATTGGCTATACTAAGTAAGTAAGGAGATAAGTGATCAATATTATAATAGCTATTATACTAAGTAAGAACTTGGCAAGACCAATTTTATTACAGTAAGTGGCCTAAATCGAAATTGTTTTTGGTCAGAAAGTGTGGGTTTAATTATGGCTACTGTGTGTATTCATGAGCTTTTAAACAGAGACCACATTTTACTGACAGTAGTTTTTGAAATAATCTAGGAAATTGGGAATACTTAATTGTCAGACTGCTAACCTTGGACAAATTTCTTGTCGGTATTAATCGTGTCCCGAGTTGAAGTTTTGTTGCAGTCAAATATTTTATCAAACTTCAAGGTAAGAATGTGACATTATTCCACCTAGCCATTAATTGCTAATCTGTAAACAGATTTTTAAAGCATGTTGCCATGATTTCAATAAAAGCATTTTGTGGAATATTGTCAGATGGGATAGACTTCTTAAAATTTTGATGTTGTTTTGTGTGTTTTGAAATTTGCTGTAGCTGAAGTGTTGGTGTTTGTTTCCCACAGTGCCCTGCTGTCTGACATCGAGAAACATTACAAGGATCCTGCGTTACCATACCCAAAAGAGGAAAACCCACTCATGTTTGAGTTGACCTCTTACCTAGAAACAGCTGGGATCCATAACCCTATGACCAAGGTTAGTAGAAAGATCAAAGTTCAAACAATCAATGAAGTGTATTCATTCTAAGCCAGGTTAAGACATGCTGAATTGTTGTTTTTGTACGGTATTTCTGATCAAGGTCTAGAAAATGTTTAACACAGTACACCCTAGGAATGAAACATGAGGTTTGTCTTTTGCATCAAGTTCTAGCAATAATACGATTCTGTGCTATTTGTCCAGTTTATTGATGTACTTTTGAGCCAAGTTAATAATATGATTTGATCACTTCTTTATCCCAATGTTTGGTTACTGAAGCAGTTTGTAGTCGCCCTATGTGATACATTTGATTATTAGATTGTTACTAGTAAGTAGTTATCTCATATGTTATATTAATATAATTGTTTTATCAATTTTCAGATCTACATCACAATGAAGATGTTCCCTTTCATGTCAGTCATGACGTTCTTATTTGTTGTATCCCAACTGCCAAAACTGGTCTATTCCAAGTCTGTAGGTAAGATGTCTTGGCAGTGTGAAGTTCTGTTTTTAGAAGTGTTCTTAAATGTATCAAAAATGAGGCTACAGTTGTTTAAGAATGTCAGAATTGTCTTTTGGAGGCAGCTGCAGACTGAGGTATTTACCTTTTATTGATAGCTTTTAATGTTTTAAGCAGTTGCTTCTGTCTGTTTGTTCTACAACATTTGAGTAGCCTGTAAATCGGTAAACTTCTCCATCTATTTTTAAACAGTTGCGTGGGAAAGCTTGCGGTTTTGCTACATCAGTTTACAAAGCTTGCAAAGATGTTGAAAACTATCTTCATCAGCCAGTTTGTTATAACATAGTTAATGGTAACTAAATTATTTGGCAGTTGAATAGGTTTGAAATTAGAGCAATATGAAAGTGAATTATTATGCGCACTACCTGTTAAGGTATTGATACATTTTGCATCAATCCACTTGCACAGGACATTATCATTACTTTAGTGTACAGTTTTATTAAATATTACTCGCTGTGATATTTTAAGGTTTTGCCAAAATTGGCGCAATTAAGGAATGTCCAAATGTTACAGGAGGTCTGGTGTGCAAGCGTCCTGCAGACCCCCTAGATGCTACCCCCTTCATAGTTGGCTGCATCAGCCTCCTCAAACAGTTCCACTCCAACAGCACTGAAGAGTTCTTGGCTCTCTTAGGGCAGTATGTTCGATCACATATTGATGGATTGATTGGGTAAGTCTCTATCACTTGAATTGATTGTGCGATCACATATTGGTGGATTGATTGGGCAAGTCTCTATCCCTTGAATTGAATGACAAAAGTGTGTGTTGCTGCAGTTTTAGGAACTGAACCACTCTCTACTATCTTATTGGGTATTGCTTTATGCAGTCACTTTTCGAAGAAATAATTCAGAGGAATATAGAGGGCAGTTGGCATTTTGGGGACCAAAAGTCAAATCTCTTTTGAATATACAGTCTGTGGCAAATCTACACAGGGATGAATAGATATTATTGCCTGAACATCTCCTTGGCAAGATACTATTGACATGTGATGCTCTCTACACGCACAAGTTTTATTGAAAATTTAGTTTAGCTGTCCACACCTGCTCAACTTGGACAATTCAAGACTTCAGACATAGAGTTTTTCCCACGACTTTAATATGTACTCTGGGAATGTCCTTGTGTTTGCTCAGAGGACATACATTCAACTGGGATTAGATGGTGTTTTTGCACGAGAATCTGCCAAGATATTTTTGAAAAGTCACTAACAGTGTGATAACATAGCTTCTGATTTAAAACAGTAAGTACTGTCGTGCTGACGTCCCATTTGATTCATGTTCAAGCATAACTGTACCTATCCTGTCATTTTCAGTGGCAGCCATTTTGCTAGACTTTCGTATAATGAGCTTGGATGCTTTTGGCGATCTTAACTTATGCTGTGCAATCTCACACACAATTTATAAGACATTGAATGTAACCCCTGGTGACATCTTGGTCAGCAGTTGTAAGACACATTGAATGTACCCCCTGGTGACACCTTGATCAGCTGTTGTAAGACACATTGAATGTACCCCCTGGTGACATCTTGATCAGTTGTTGTGAGACACATTGAATGTACCCCCTGGTGACACCTTGATCAGCTGTTGTAAGGATGTCAACTCACCCAGCTTTAATCTTTTCCAGCAACAAAACTGCGGAGCTGCCACCAGAGGTTGTTAATGTGCTCGTTTACTTGGACGACTTTGTTCACCTAAGCGGCCTGTCTAGAAAGGTGAGGATTACCTGTGACACGTTTGAACTATGACCTGTTTTGAATGAGCACCTAATGAAGTACGTAAAACATTCTGACAGTTTACCCAGAATTCCTTGTCATGATGGCCAACAGCAGGTGGCCAGTTCTTGTGAATGGAATTCACCATCAGCATACAGTAGCTGGGATGACAGGTGGTGGTGGTGAAACAATTTTTGTTGGATATTTTCCAGACACTGTCCCTTGTATACTCCTTACAGTACTTGTTGGATATTTTCCAGACATTGTCCCTTGTATAATCTTTACATTACTTGTAGTGCTTGATCGTCTTTCTCAACATGGAGTTTACTTCAAAAGTCACACACACTCAATGATGGCAGCACAATAACCAAAAACGTCAAAAACTTTTGGGTTGTTGAATTCAAGCCGATCAGTGTACATGACAATGTGCGATGTTTCATTGCTTTTTTATTCTCTTAATGAAGCACACAAGTACAAATCTTCATCATTGGTTTGAAACATGAAAAATGTCACTTTTCAAACTGATGAAATCTTGTTTTCGTGAGTATTTTGAAACTCGGAGTTTTATATTAATTTTTTGTTTCAGACTTTGGAGCGCCACATACCCAGTTACATATTGGATGAGTACAGAAATCATGCTCAACAATGAATGCAAAAAACGTGAAAGAATTGTGTGTTCAGCTTTTGTAATCAGTAAACCAAGATTAAGAAGAGTACGTCTGTGACCATTGTGGCTCCAGGCAGGTTGTTTCAGCAGTCATAGCTTATTTTTCAGTGTAGGGAATACTGGACATTTGTTCACAATCAGGATGGACTACAGTATGTGTCATTATTGTATATCTTGTGAATTGAGCTGCACAGAATATACTTGCAGGTGAATCCCCTTTTCATTGTAAGTTTTGTAATAACAAGAGTTAGCATTCAAAACTTTAGATGTAACATTATGAATTGAGGAGAGTCCACTTACTCCTGAAGCTGCTAGATTCACAGCAGGAAGTTATAAAGGATTTGTTACAAATTGAATGTTTACATGATCTAATTATCGCAACATTTGACTTAATTCTCTTTCTGAATCATGATCATGACTTCCTGAAACCAGTTTCTATTACTGTGGCTGCCGATGAACACAGACTGGAAGGTGAGACAATATTGTCTTTCTCTCCTATATGGGTGTCAACAGAATTGTTACTGATAGATACTAGAGAGATGGTGTTTGCACTTAGTTGTTTCAAAACTATTTTCTTTGTTAATAGAGTGAATGTTCAAGTTACCGGCATTTGAGTCATGGAACTTCCTGAAAGCAGTAACTTTCAGTCACATTACACGGCACAAGGCAATGGTGATGACGTAACAAATACAGCTATGGGTTCAGTTACCCGCCATTCCACCCGACAAAGGTCTTGAGATGGGACCGAAAGTCTAGTGGTTTCAAAAAGTTCCATGACTCTGACAGGTAAAACTCTACATTATCCATCTTATGTGTTATTGAATGCACACCATGAAGTGTTGTAACAGGTTGTGTTACACAAAGTTTCGTTTTACAAGCCTTCTTTCCAAGATAAGGTCACTAGTCACTTACAGGAGTAATGGATTTTGAAAGCCAATCCATTGCTTGTTATAAAGTAGAGAAAACTCTGGTTCTCAGAATGCCAGACCACTGTACTTGACTATTACCAATTTAAGTATGGGGTGGTTAAGTCATGGCTTAACCACTGACAGGACTTTTGATGATTAATAAATACACGGGTTGTATTGCCATTGTTGATTTTTATAACATTTATTATGTTAATAAGATGCTTTGTCAAAGTAATATCCTGTTTTGTGCTTTTTATTTCTGTGTGGAGTGAATAATATTAGGGTGCAGATTTGTTTTTATTACCGTCAGTCTATGAATGTTTTCAAAACCAACTGATACATAACTTCTCCATTTAAAAACATTATAAAATATTTTTTATCATGATCACAAAATATAAAGCGCATCATTCATTGAGGTTTGCAGACTGAGACAACCCGTTTGTAATCATAGAAAAAAGACTGGCAGTGCATTCTTTTAAAAAGTTTTAGTTAGCACATTAAACTACCTGTTGTAAAATAAACACAGTCAATCTGTTACAACAACGGTGATGTCACTGGGACCTCAAATACACACGGTGATGTCACAGGGACCTCAAATACGCATTCTCAGATGAGCCTGCAGATTTTACAATGGAGTCTTTAATTAAGTTGAGATAGTTGCTTAAATGTTCTATAGCTCTGTATCAATGCACCTCACCACTACTATTGGCACTCCTTTGGCCTAACTATTAATGCATGACCCCTCTGCACTAATGCTCATCTGGGTGTGGTCGTTTCATCTTCCCAGACTGAAACAGCGCCTCCCACGCACTGCCTTTTGGATACTCGTACTCCTGGAAATCCTTCATTTCTGTGCTATATCCCGGATCCTGCAAAGATTAGTGAACATTTTGCTGGGGTTCCTAAAAAGTTGTCACAAAATCTCCAGACTCACTGCTGCCACAATATGCCGTGATTAGAAGCAATCACCAGTTTCAGTAATGTTTCGTGTGTGCACTGACATGGATAAGCATCTGTCTTGATCTATTAAAGATGTACTCGCACTTCCACTAAGTTTGGCAAGTTCTGCACAGTGAGAAGCATGTGCAAGAACAGGCATACACATAAGTCCATGATATTTAATAGATACCTTTGAATGATTCCAGACTACCAGCTCAAGCACAGATGCAACGTTTCATTAAACTGTGAATATGCAATGAAGTACTAGTTTACGAACAACCCCGGGTCTTCCGGTGAGCCGGAAACCATCCCAGAACAAGTTACCATAAGATTACAATCTCGCGAAAGTCTTGTTTTGCAATTCTACTATTTTTGTGTATTTTTATGTCATCGTTACCCTAATAAAACAAGGCACAGTTTTTATTCATTTTGTTCTTTTCACGATCAAATAAAGATTGCATAATATTTGTAATTTCTACATGTTCACATTTGTTTTTAAGTGTATCTCATCGTTTCTTTTCCTGATTATACTTGCACGCAGTTATCCAGGAAGTCACAAGGTGGCACTTGCTACAATAAATATTCACGGTTTTAATGAGGCAGTATCTTTAAGAATTAAATATCGGTTGGGTTTCAAGATGAGGAATAAATCAACAAGACATCTCATTCATATTTATTTCCAAATCGCATAGCAAATTCTAGGATTCACCACAATTTTTGCAAGGGAATGTCTGCATCGTGCCCTGTATTAGCATACAGAGTGAGGCCAAAATATTGTGAGTGGGCGTAATGTACTTTTGACCCTACTGCAGGTTTTATGACCTGTACAAATTAAAAGTGGAGCTGAATGCTGATTCCTTATCTTTATGATTGCTTGGTCAAATTGGTTAGACACGCAACATATAGTGATGATCTGAATATGAAGTACACTGTATGTTGAAAATTCCCAAATGTTTTTAAGAAGTTGTGTGTAGAAATCAACCACGTCTAGTAAGTATCGTGACATGGTGTTGAGGAATAACACTGCAGAATACCAGTTACGTCATTAATGCAAAGGTCACCTATTTGCAGATTTTTTGTTTTTACATTTACAAATTGTCAGTGAATACAACTGCACTTTGATTAGAGTAAACGACATTCAAATAGCATAGTCCTTTAGTTCCTGCTATACATTAGCATAGTTAGAAGCATGCTTTCTTTAAAACTTGGAAAGTCTGGATCTATGCCTTTAAACCATGAACCACTTTTAGACAGTCTGGACACAATACTCGCTTTTGCAAAAAATGGAAGAGAAATGACTTAAATAATCAATGACAATACTAACCAGTGGTGCCATGTAGTGGCCATTCTTCACAACACATGGAAACTTGAAATGTTCATGTAGGTGATCAACATATTCCACAACACTGAAAGTGGAATGATACTATACATGCTGTAGCTGCATTTTGTCTCTGTTTAGCTTTCAATGCTGAGTTCTTATTACTATTGCGCTTTGGGCATTACGGCATTTTCCCGTTGCTACCAACTTGTTCGATTCTATAGCCCAACAACAAGTTGGGAAGATGACCCCTGTAGCCAATATCCAACACAACTTATTAACTCCATTCTGGCATTTACAGTTGGAGGACCAGCTCTCAAAACTCAGGTTACAGGCAATGCATACATAGCACATGTCCAAATGTGACAAGTGACATGTCCAAGTCCACAACAATACTCAAGTTACAGGCAATGCGTACATGTGACATGTCCAAATGCACAACTTTAGGGTTTACTATTACCTCAATAAACCATTTTCTTGAGTTGCTGACAGTTTTGATGTTCTTGTTGGTAACAAAAATAAAATCACATCATGGTAAGGAATACGAGACTTAGTTTATGAGAGTAAAATACCTAATTCAGTTTTTGTTTTTTAACAAGCTACACACAGCAAAATCCAGATTTAAACTTTCTGATCATTGATTAACTTAAAAATTTGAACATTCAATGGGAACCACAAAATTAAACACACCAACAGCTAGTTTCAATTGGCAATAGAAATGGAATAACTATGAATGACACAAAATATCGGATACCGAAAACACTATTATTGCATTTACCACTTTTCCAGTGATCCTGAGATGGCAATGTAGTTGAATATGGCAAGATGTTGAACCATTTCACATAGGCCGACACCTCCTGCATGTGGGCACACTGGAACTAAAGAAACAACACCATCTCTTGAGATGCATAATCTGATTTAACATCCAGGCAACTTGAGGTAAAAGTACTTCAATCAGAAATCATTAATTCAAAAGAAAACAATTATTACATTGAAAGCAAACAGTCACGTAGACTTCAGCTAAAAATCTAATATACAATTAAATACATCTCCTTTAAAGGTTTCAAGTTTATCTTAACAAGATGCAAAGTACCAAGCTGTTGTATGAAAATCTCTTTCAGACACAACTCTGTGTTATGGTTTTACGTGGGTATATTCTAGAGTTCTACAAGGTACATTCACTATGCTGTCTAACTCTCAACTGAAAACTTGTTTGTCAGAACTAAAGATCATATGCTCATGAGTCATAATCAGACTTCAAATTGTTTTGCACAACTTACACAATGTATGATTCTAGCTACCAGTGCCGTATAAGGTTATGTTTTGGACTCTGCAATCCAAGTGAAAACCACGAACATAACAGTTGTGTCAAAAAACAACTTTCTTCTGAGAGGCAAATGTACTCTTCCGAATCAATGGCATCTTAAACAATTATTTGAACTGAATTAGGTCCTACTGAAATGTCCAGAATTCTCTTGATGAACTTACTAGTTCGGTAGCTGAAATTAACGGGCTGTGACAAGCAGCTTAAGTTTGTTAACCTGATCGCATATGTCTTGAGATCAGTTAGAAATAAAAATAAAAACAGTCACGGTGGTGAGTGACCTCAATCAGAAGTTCTTTTGACATAAGGTAAAGGTATAGTGCCCCTTTAGAGTTCAACGACTCATGAGCTTTTCCCATAACCTGTGACTGACCTACGCAATGAGTCCCACTGCATGTATTACTCAAGAAATGGCAATTACAGGCTAATTTTTATCCTGGAAAAAATATTCAAAGGGAATACATTCATATTAAGTATAATTTAATGCATTTGTCATGACATAACAACTAACTCTAAAAATAAAATATTCTTTGCTATAAACAAGACAAACTTGCAAACAGACATGTTCCTGTTTGTAGTTAGTCGATGCATAACTTTAGCAAGGATGGGTATAAAAAATTAATAAAGCAAACTCACTTCCAAATTTGGCTGCCATCAAACACACAGCCAGGATTTCATTTACTCCACCCAGACGACAGCTGTCAATCTGACAGAATGATATGGCCTCAGCCTGCAGTAACTGCTTGAACATGATTCGGTTGTGACACGCCTCCCCTGTGGCAACACCAATACCGAGAGGCTTCAGCGCCTGCAGCAAGAGTTGTCACGAAAATTAGCCAAATGAATGAGAACATTTCAGAGAAAAGCCTGCCTACATATAAACAAAAGCAATGATTCACAGCTATTTTCTGAATTACCAGTATATGCACATACCAAAAGTTGTCAGATCAAATGACCCGTTATTCTCCGTCATGACAGCAAGGTGGAAGTCAAATTCACCATCCAAATAACCTCACCTCATAAACAAGAATGAAGGGGGATTAACAGAAAAGTTAGTAAGATAACTAGGCCATTATGTAATTAGAATTTTGTCACCACAATAGTTACTATCAGATAATTATGTTGTTAACAAAATAAAAGTAGTCGTCAAGTGTCAATCAAGGTACCGTCACCAACCAATCAGACAGATGAGTGTAGTCAGGTGATGGAAACAAATGCCTGCCAATGATTAGCAGGGGCTTCCCATTTCATGGAAAGTTTCCAAAAGATCCCATGTACTCTCTGGTTTCGAAACACTACATCTTAACTGAAAAAAGGCTTTAATTATTAATAAATAAATATAAAAGTTTGACATCAGGCTTGGCCATGCACAATCAGTTTGTTAACTTTGTTGATGTTATTTCATACTTGAGGTATAAAGTTGCTCAATCATTTCCAAAGCTTGGCAGTCCTTCCAAAGTTTGTCTAGCTTAGTTTGAAAACTACAACATAATCCAAGCAGCCATGAATTTGGTAAAAAATATCTGACTTTGGTCTGACACCGAAAGAAAAATTTAATTATTAGTAATATTTTTCACAAGTTTCTGAAACTTTGAGACAGACAGGCATATGTCTGATCAGTAAAAGTTTGTTTTGTGGCTTTAACTATTTGAATTCTGATGAAACAAACGACATGTGATGTAACATGCAGATTCTAGTTGTGGTTCATGAATCTGACCACGGCAATACTCCCAGAGCATGGAATATACAACTGTGTGGTTACAATTATTGCACAACATACAGTACAACAAACTCAGCAACACCACACTGTGTTAATACACCTCATGTGCAACTACGGGACTGTATTTATCAGCCATAAAAAATTTGCTGTTAGAAGTGAGATTACCAAAAGACTGTGCAGAAAATAGACTTTCAGTTATTAACTAAGTTAAAAATCACATCTGGCAAACTATAGGTTTACCAATAAACCTTGTAGAAATAATGTTGTGGAATTGATGGTTGAGATTATAAATAACAACCACGCTAGTTATTTTCAAACCTTAGCTATAGCAGCATGACCTAACACATCATCGCATGAGGTGGGCTCCTCGATCCAAAGAGGTTTGAAGTCAGCGAGACTCTTCATCCACTCAATAGCTTCAGGCACTTCCCACCTCTGGTTTGCATCCATCATCTAAGAATTATTAGATTTAGAAATTGACAAGACATGATTTCCTAAGAAATGTGTTACTGGCATTTATCATTCAAAGTCATACAGCTTAAGCATTAAGGTATAATGATTAATGCAGCATTAGAAGTTCATGAAATAAAATGTCAGGAAGTTGAAAAAGCTGCGCAAGTACAGGCCAAATATTCTTGAGGTTACAATGAACGCCAGTTCAAAACAAAATTTCATTTTAAAAGATTAGATGGAGTGCATTAGAAACTTTGGGCAGATATTTTGATTGCTTGAAAAAACAAGAGAAAGATTTTCGGTATTTCAAACTGAGACTTGATTTTGAAACAAAAGAGAATATTGCAGCATTACTCTTTCACAAAAAAGTGCGACAGATTTAATAAGAATTGAGCAAGCATACCACGATAAACTTAAAAACGTGACAACATCAACTCGGGCAATAACTAACAAATGAATGACAATACCATAACTAACAATGACAATTATACCATGGACAATACCATTTAACATTTATGCACAGGAAGTGTCATTTTAGTTTAAAGCATTATTTTCAATGCTGCATCACAACCCAATACACAAAACAAAAAATACCAAATTCTTGTCATATCCAATTTGTTCCCGTATATCACGAGCCCGACGCCTATCGTCTTCTAAGTCAGCGCCGATCTTCATCTTGAACCTTGAATTATAAAACTCGTATTTTTGTGTAACAAAAGAAACTGGTTGTAAAATGGCAGTATAATACTGCTATTCCTAGCCGACTTGAATTATTAGCACCATGCCAGTCATGTAGTAAGTAAGTAGGCTGACTAGAGTTATTAACATCAGTCGTGTTGGATAATATAGCTTAAAAACTTAAAGCTCAAGTGCACCTGTCACAATTTTAGCATAAGGTGGATTTAGGGAGGGGGGCAGCACCAACACCACCAACCATCTGGTCACCACAAAAACGTTACAAACATTTTTTATGTGGAATTGTGGTTGGGCTTCCCCTCACAACATTGAAGATTGGCCAATAGTCAGAATTGACGGCTATCGACTATTTTAATGTCCAAACTTATTGGTGGCCACAATTTTGAGACAAATTAAAACAGAATAAATCAATTAAACCGTTAGTGGAGGTTCCCACTTGGCAACTTCCTAACATCAAAAATGAGCAACTCATAAGAAAAAACATGCAGCTAATTTTCAAAATGATTTTAAACTATTATTTATCACCTATTATCTTCTAGGTTTTGGTCACAACTTCTATGAAACAAGGCAAATTCTTGTTGTAACTCACAGCAGATGGAGAATTAGACCTGACTGATTTTGATTATGGCAAGACTGAAGTTCTTAGACGTGAAAATGTTCAGATGCAGGATACTCACTGAGTAAAGCCATCATTCAGAGCTTGCTGGCACAACTAAAAAGTGAAGGTTTAATTTTAATTGGTACAAGAAACTATACAACTGATCACTCTTATAACACACTGATATACACAGAGCAAAATTGGTTAAGTTCAGATGCTCTGTAGTCATTGAAACAACTGAATTTACTTTATGTCAATCATGTTCCGAGCAAAAACTTGATGGTTTACCAGGTTCTTGGTTTTGTGGCACCATTCACTTGTATTAAATTGCACATGCTTTGCTATTATGAAGAATAACATAATTATTCTAGTTTGTTCATTGTAACATCAACCATGACAGAGTATAACTGTTACACTATTCGTAAAATGGATCTTTTTCATTCAAAGGTAGTTAGCAAACTGGACAGAACTTGTACCTGCAGATTGGATTCTAAAATAAATTGGATATAGACAGCACATGTAGTCACCTGCTTAATGCGGTCATCGCTGTAGCCTAGCCAACCCATTGAGGTTGTGTATGCTGGCATACCTGTCTGTAACATCTCTTTTTCTCTGCTCTGTTTTCCTTGAAGCTTCGATTTTAGGATATCTAAGAGTAAACATCAAAATTGTATCAGAATGTCCACAAATCATTTAACGAAAGAACAAGGGCAACACGATGGTGAAATGCACCCACGACTGCACCACAAACGGTATGATTCTCAGGGTGTTCATTAGTTTCATTTAATACAATCAGCCTCATTTTGGCCACCAAAATATCATTTGAACTGAAAATCGACTGGTGCTGGTGCATCCTAGCCATTCATCGCTGTCAAGGTCCATCAAAAACTCTGACGATATTCAATGGGCGACAAGCAATATATTGTCAGGAACTTATGGCCAATAGAGGGTGGTAGAACGATCTGCCTGGTAATTGATATGTGCTGACATAGCTTCCTTCTAGCCCCCAGTACACAGTCAGCTTTAAGCTAAAAATGAAGTCATTCTTGATTGACTTCCTTATTCTGAAAGTCAAATAAAATGACAAGGCTGATATGTGTCATCACTTTCGCATTTAAAAATAGCAATATCCTGCACATAATGAATGATTATAAATTTCCTAGCCATAACAATATGTACCATTCTCCTGGACATTTCCAAGATCATGATCTGGCCTAGAATCACATTTGATTAAAGTTGACAAACACACATAATGTGATGCTAAAGCAATGCTGTGATAGTGAGCGGTTCAGTCAGCTTAACAGTTGCCCACGGGAATCAGCAGTTGAAAGTAAGCCTATTTTTTTTCTGATGGACAATCGTTTTACTCTTTTCAATTTTTTGGTGATAGTATTTCAAAATTTCATAATTTCTTCACATTTGGTGAATGTCATTTGGAAATAGTATTTTTTAAGAACGGTTAGTGCCAGGCGCGCTGTTTACAACAATAATTGCTGAATTACGTGACCTTATCAGATGAACGCACACAATGATAGAGCTGGACTATGTAAACACTGGTATGACAACTTTCTCCCCGTGTTATCAATGTCAAACTGATAACAACATGGCTGTAACCCAAGTACCCGATCAGCAAAATTGGGAAACTCACCTGACAGCGTGGGAACGTAATGATACCATCACTGAACAGTCTTGGGTTTACACCTATGAATGTGCTTTTACTACAAACTAACTCAGAACTATACAAAGTGGGTTTAAAGGTGTTACCAACCGGACATTGAGGTGAAACTAAAGGGGTAGATAATCATTGTATAGAGGGAATCATCAGTGCGATTGTTGGAAGGACGTGCCACATTGTTAGCTTACTTGACATCATTTTTATGACCAATCATGTGCCAGAATAGATTAGATCCATCCAGTCACTGCTAGGACTACGTACATGTAGTACAGAGCTGGTGCATCTGTTAGCCATAAACCCTAATGGCAATCAAGCTTAATCAAAATTTGTCAAGCGAATATGAAATCCATTGCCAACAAGAGGTGCTAGTGTGGCTGACTCCTTCGGAAGAACGGCTGGTGCTGGCACATGTACATTAATGTTCCAGTGAACACAGAAGTTGTTCAGGCACTTGCTCAAAAATTAACCGATGAGAATTTTTTTTGAAGACTAAAATAGCCAACAGGGGGTGCTACATTAGTCAAAAAAAATTATTTGGTGCAGCTGCATCCATGCCATGTAACTCCGTGTCAAAGTTCATCATTACGTTATGCAAGTTTTGAGAAGCATTCACACAAGACAGACAGGAGTTTAATTATGTGCAATACCACAATTTTTTGTGGGCGCATATAAAGTAAATTGCCTTAAGCAGGTAACTGGGTACAGAAATTGACGTTCATACATGATTTTCAGGTGTGGAGACCGACTCTAAAGAACTAAAATGCGAAACAAAAAAAATATTGAAAATTATTTCGTTAAATGATAAGATGATAATTGAAATTACTGAAAATGGAAATGGTTGCCATGGTAATTACATACCCAGTGCTTCATCTTTAGTCAAGGCGTCTGTTCTAAAATCAAAAAAAAGATGGTAGCCGCTTTAAGTGGGAATGCTTAAGGTCATGCGGCACCCTAGAAATATGTTCAAATTTGGCAAAATGTGGAACATTTTATATTAGAAACGGCGGACCCTTTTGTCTGAAACCTTCAGATTTTATGCTTTATGCAATCTTCCCCAAAATGCTGAAAGGAACTGGTATTAGAATGTTCCATTTTTTTATAAGGGGCAATCAAAAATAGTATTTCAATAGTTGCATAAATGAAAAGATACTTCAGAAAACTGTAACAGACAGACAAGTGTTTATGAGATCTTGAAAGGTAAGTTCATAGCAGAACAATATGGTATAAATAACATTGACCAAACTTCCTTTGATGTAAATGTTTATGATGAAATCTCAGACATAATGTAAGTTTTTTAAATCAAAATTTTGTTTTTGCTTTATGCAACTTGTGAGTTTTCATATAAAAATCATAAAAGTACCATTATTTTATAGCCTCTCATGAAAAAGTGGAACATTTTAAAAACCATTCCCAACACGTTTTGGAGAAAGGTGCATTTCAAGCATTATTATCTGAAAGTTTCATTTGAATTCCATCAGCCATTTCTGAGATATGATGTTCCGAAGATCCGCAAATTTCGACCTTTTTCTAGGATCTTAGATCTGATCAGTCAACTGTAGGAATGTCATATGATCTATAAGGTAGCGTTTTGGTGCCACATTGTGTTAACTCGACAACACAGAAAAAAAGAAAAATAATTAATTAAAAGTAGTTGTATTGAAGGATTCCTGCAGAGATGGAGACAAAAGTACGTCAATAAGCCTGGCCTCAGGTGATTTACAACAGGAGCTGTGCTCAGGTGATAATCAAAACATTGTAGCAACTAAATGCGTGTGTGACAGCCTTCAAGGTAGGCCTTAAATAGAGTAGAGCATTATTAACCCACAAGTACTCTGTTTTCAGCACCTACATGCCTAAATCAAATTCACAGCCTTTAAGACTATCGTCCTCCTTATGACTTACATATAGGTGAAATCAATAGTCGACACCAATGTCTCAGGTTCCATATCCACCAGTAATTTCCACAGTGGCTTCTCCTCTATTTTCGCCCATAAATCCCACAATGCATTAACAATGGCTGCAGTAGCAAGATGCATGACTCCTTTTTCAGGTCCAAGCTACAAATGGCAGACCTCATTATAAGCTCAACGTTATATCAGCTCTACAACAGTAGTTTTCAAGACAAACAAGACAGACAGAATTATTTGGCAGTTCTGTGACAAAATATAAAAGAATATTAATTTGTCAAACATAGTTAGAGTTGAACATGACGTTATTGTGCATGAGACAAATCTGACGCTAACATTTGGGGTTTTGTTCCCCCAACACCTCGGGCCTGAGCCAGCCATTGACTAATCCGTCTTCTAGCTTCAAGCCGCAATACGTGGCTACTCAGGCATGTTGGTTTCTGACCGCAAGTATCTCATCCAAGCCCATTAATAGCTATCATTTCACTTAAATCCCTAACGGTGCTATCAAGCCTTTGATGTGCCAAGGACTTTGCTGGATGCTCTGGGGTAAACAGTGCTTGCTTTCTCGTCCTTTTGCAGGCAAATCTTTTTAGCGGAAGATTTGCTTAATGGCCAGTTAGCAACTAATAACTCACAAAGCAAACTGTGACATTTTTGCCAAATGCACAGATGTGCATAACAAAGTTGACGAAGTTTTGTCGATATTTAGATCAAGTTGCAACATTTTGTTCAGTAGTCAAAGAGATATGGATATTCACAATCATGTAGTAGCAGTTTTGTGAATCAAAACTTCACCGAAGTTTGACCTTGTCCAGTTTCGAAACTTAATGTAAATTGGCACAGGGGTAGGAAAGCTGAAATTAGTTGGAAACGGAAGTAGGAACATTTATCTGAACTATATATTTAAGCATTTAACTTCCCCTAATTTCAGAGATGTTTTGAACTACTGACAGCATGAACACAAACTCCTCGTATTAACAAACTAAGGACACTTTACATTGGCATAGCACGAGGCAGTTTAAGAGAACACATATAACTACCCATCTCATCTGCGTGTCATTTGTGAGTTTCTTCCAAAAGCCACTGAAGTCTTCATAAATTTCTTTGAGCTCATGTCCTACCACATAGCGAGCTAGTTTTCTGATAACATGAGACACTGAAAAAGAGAAATCAAGATGAACAAAACTCAGTCTACAACCCATAATGCAACTGATAATCTTGAATGATGTATAGGATATGGAGACCATACTAAATTTCTACAACTTCCGTGAGTGGTCTGAACTGTGAAAGAGAGGCAACTTCTGCATCACTCCTAGAACAGTGTAGCTCACACTAAAACAGTTGTCATGGCTTGAGAACATACAAAGGATATATTAAAGCACCTATAAACAATGATCTGTCAAAGAAGAAAACTTTCTAATTTAGACCACTTACTGGTGCTGCTATGAAATTGGTTTCAAACTTGAGTCTATGGTAACTCAAATGAGAAGTGATTTCTGGGTTCAAAATAACTGAGAGTTGGTTACTCCTCAACACCATGTTCAGCGCATCGACGTGACACGACGTGACGTTAAGAAAGCCAAGTTGCAATGACTTAGGTCTCAAGCAATAACCAAGTCCTGAAATCATGTCTAACTTGATTATGGAGCAATTTGAGACCAAATTCATATGCTAAGTGGTCTATTAGTCAAAAGTTTTTTGTGATAGAAGGCAACTTTATAGCCATTCTGATCTTTTTGGGAAGAATGCAAATAGGTCAGCACGTCAAAGGCTTGTTGGATATTCACAAAGGTGTCTCTTCTGCTTGCTTAGCATAATTTTAATATGCTAAATGCTTAAATTCTGCCCACATTACGGTGTTTTCCCATTGCTCCCAACTTGTTCAATTCTGTATCCCAACAACAAGTTGGGAAGATCACCCCTGTAGCCAATATCTTACATGACTGATTAACTCCATTCTAGCACTTATGGTTGGAGGGCTGCACTTTTGTTCGATAATTGCTCTAATCTCGGATCAGATTGTATCTAGACTGACTGGGCTGTGCTATTAAAAGTGAAAGTTAGGTTATAACATATTTGAACATAAATCAATAACATTTCTGAATTCCTTGTCAAATGCTGATCATGTTTAGCTTTTGAATCACCAAAATCGCCCACTTACAACAGAAGTTTAAGACAATACCCATCCTGCCAGGTTTCAGAGTAACCCTTTGGCCTGCTTGCTGTCATACGTGACAAAAGACTGTGCTGGGCAGTTAACAAAAGAGCCAGATGTTATCACACATTCAGGCCCTCACGTCTGGAAAAGTTGCTGAATGACAGAACGCTGTCATGCAGTCATGTGATCAAAATGGGTGGGCACAGTCTAACTACAAATCACGTCACTACCAGATGAACAGGCATCGTATGCAGTTGATCAGAAGGCAGATCTTTCGCCTTATTTGAGGTAGTACAAGAAGAAAAATCTGTTGTCTCAGTGATTTTGGCAACACCATAAGAAGACAGATCAGACATTTGGCAAATCTTCACAAGTGAAATCACCCATCAAGCGACGAGTCTGAACAGACAGCACATTAACACGGATGCACAAATAGGGGATCATCTCCAAAGTGCATGCTTACTTCATTTACCTATTTCTGTGCCCTTCCCAAGCGTAAATGCCAGTCCATGTCCATGGTGGTCTCCATCTGTGTTCAAGATGACATAGGCAGCAGAATAGTCAGGGTCCTTGTGCTACAACACACAGTTAACTTATCAAAAATATCACATTAGGCTAAATTACAAAATGAAATATCTCTCATTTAGCGTAAAGTACAAACAAGAGGAACAGGGTTTTCCAAATCTCGATATCAATCTTGTTATTAATATGATCCAGCAAACAAGCATCTCGGCTAGACAGTTATTCATCTACATGTACCATTCAAAGAGCACTAACAAGGAATTTAATACACATGAATACCTTACTGCACACCTCCCAAAAATACTATTATTGTGCAACATGTCATTAGAAGAATAATAAACTAATGAAATTCAAAGCCTATATGTGACATGAGTTGTCACTACAAAGGTTATAAAGTTACCCCTGTATTACTGGGCTCATGTCATATCACAATGCCAACAGGATGCAGCAATATATTCACCTTAAGAAACTTCAGGCCACCTACTGATCTATTTGACACTCATCTAGGCATCAGAAACCCATTTCTATTATGAACTTTTGTTAAGCATTACTCAGCTCATGGTGGGTTGTTGGTTTCTGAGATGAGTGTAATAAAGGCATTTAATACATTAACTATTCCCAAATTTATTTAGGACAGTCATCACAACTGACTGAAATTTTACTTTATCGAATTTTCCATGCAACATGACAGAATGAACCAAATCAAATGCTTTTCCATTTTGTTTTGAAAAATTGTCGATCACGATAATGTTAGGAATCTTTTAAATGCAAAACAGATGATTTGGCAATTTAGTCCAATATTGGTGAGATTTTACTCCAAACTTGTGTACGTGACAGCTCTAGCAGAAATTTTTGAAATGTCATCATAGGTTGTACAATGTCAAGCTGATGTGACACAGCTGCACTTAAACAGAGTTCCCTGATCTGCACAGTCGGGGAAACTCGTCCTGCAGCACATCAGCGTGACGTGAAAATCACCCCAACATCATGTAGTTAAGTAGTTTTGCATAACCCCNCCCCCCCCCTCCCCCAACCCCTATTAGTATTATGGCATAATGTGAAATGTTGATGGGAGTGCGCGGAATAAGTTCCTAACTATATATGCGGAATGAGCCAATATCTGATTTAGAAAACCAGATTCATCCACTGAATACCGAGCTGTGCATTCAGTATGTGCCTGATTTTCCCTATGGCTATATCGATGCACAGGGACTGCTCCGGACCATGGCACTAGTGCTGCCGACGATTGCAAACAACGGTAAACTAAAAGAGCAAACACCATGGCATCGGATCCATGCTGTTCCAAAGACGTTGGAAACCGAATGTCTTGCACATTCCAGTCCACGATCTTTGTGTCGTCATGTTTCTTCATTCTTCCCACAGCAGTAAGGCCACCTTTATACTATCACGGACTTGACCTCTCAACAGCTGATAAGAAATCCTGTCAATCGAAGGTATATACTAGATCACGTGGTTTATAAAACGCCATTGCTGATATGAGTCAAGGCAAGAACACCGATTTTGTTCTGAGCACATGACCGATCACGTGAGTTTTACGCTGCAGACGCGGATATTTCAAAATGGCGACAAATGTGATGAAGTTTTTGTCAAAAGCGCTCGACCATGTGTCAAAGTCTCAAGGATTCGACCGGGTTCTCTCAAAGGTATTCTTGTGATAAACAGCGACCACGCAGTTATGTACATTTGTATTGAAACTTTACCACATATATGTTAGTTCAGCACGTGAAATACGGAGTGATTGGTGGAAGGAAAAAAATCGTTTCGCAGGCCCGGTGGCGGTGGGACTTAGGCAACACGTAGCCCCTCGGTTGGCCGGTTAGTGGCTACAATACTTCCCATCGCTTTCTGTTCTCATTTCGTTCCATGTATTTTAAACGGGCGGTAGGCCAAATGCGGCCACCGATTTTGAATTTTCACCTCGTCAAAAATAGTTTCCACACTGAAAATATATCACTTAAAAAGCACTTACTTTCTTCATTGGTCCTTTCTACTTCTATACGTATCTTCGATGAAGCTTAGTTGTTAGAATTAAGGTGACTTTGGCGAAGAATTCCAACTCCACTGTTTTAGTTGCCATTAACTTTTTCACCGCACGCGATAACCACAAAGTAGTCAATTAACTGAGTCACGTACGTGAGTTAGGCAAAGGCTATAGTGCGAGACTGAGCGAAGGGCGTGACACTAGCGCGTGATACTTGCAAAATAGCATGAGAAGATATCAGGTGAAAGTTGTAAGATTTGTGTCCCTTGGACTTGTTTTCGTCAACTTATGTGATTTCACGTACTTCTTCAAAATGGCACCCGGTAAGACTAACTCGAGCAAACTGTGACAGATTTTCATCGATTTGTTCAAATTATCTTGACTGAATCGTTTCGAGACTTATGGTATGAGTTGTTTGTAACTCCATGTGCATATATGTATGTTTCATTTGATTTTATTTCCTGTATTTTGAAACGAGTAACTTTTTTGTGGGGATGTACTATGGCCCCTGTATGCCTGCGGCATCCAGGGCAATGCCTAGGTGGGACTGGGAGAGCAGTGACTGGCCTTTTTACTTTTACTGGTTACGGACACGACACGATTTTTTGTTTCCTTGCCTTCGTTACGGGCTCTGATGGGTTTCCTAAACTTGGAGGTTAAAAATTCCACTTGCTGATGCCGAGGGGTATCAAACATACTGGCGTTGGCCCGAGAGTTGAGCAACAATTCCATTGTCAAGTCACTGACCAACCTTGTCTAGTAAGGCTTAGACAGTGACCACCGTCCCTAGCTGGCAGTATAGACAGTGAAGCTCCTATAGGCGCTTCATATACCGGAAGCTTTTTGGCGAATGCCTCACAATTTCCAACGAATTGTGCCTCATACTGATTCAAATTTCATGGTGGTATAGGTCCCTTTTGTGCATAGAGGGACAATTTGGGGGCCGTCGATGTCTTCCTTTCAACCCAAACAAACACTCCCGTAATCAAACTTTTTCTTTAAGTAGTCCATTGTTCAGTTGCTCAAATTGGCAACTGGCCATTTTTAACACTGCACTCGCCAGGTGGAATAACGTCATATGTCCTGGTGCACATAGTTTGAAAATGGCCAGTTACCGATTTTAGCAACTAAAGCTTGAAGAAAAATTTTGATTGCAGGGGTGTTTGTTCGAGTTGGAAGGAATTAATGACATCGATGGCCTCCTAAGGTGTCCCTCTTTGTGCAGACGATACTTAAAACAATGTGACTTTGAAATTTTAATCAGTGTGAGGCATAATTCGCTGAAAAGGTTTCCGTGTATGAAGCACCTATAGGAGCTTCATCGTTTCTGGTCCAGCTAGAGATGGTGGTAATTGTTTAGTAAGTATCGTGACGTAGTGTTGGGGAATAACACTACATGATGCAGGCTATGTGACCCCGCGAGGTACGTCATTAGTTCAAAGGTCACCTATTTGCAGATTTTTTTGTTTTCACATGTACAAGTTGCCAATGAATACAATTACTGAGTAGATTATGTTCAAACAGCATTGTCGTTTAGTTCCTGCTATGCATTAGCATAGTTAGGAGCGTGCAAATTCACCATTGAGCCTAAGCAGTTGAATTGTTTGTAAATCTACCTAAAGAAAAATAGATTTTTATGCGCCCACATATTTATGTGTGGACGCATTATGCCGTCATCTCCATCCAGCGTCCGTCTGTCCGGCGTCCGCTGCTTTATCTCCAAAACGCCTTGACGTATGTTCATGAAATTTTGCACATGTGTTCCTTTCATGCATTGAAAGGCATGAGCGAGCTTTCGAACTGATCCGTTTACCGGTGTGCCCCCTAGTGGCAGTTTTAGTTGTTTACGTTTACCTCTGTATCTTCAAAAGTCCTACACGGATTTTCATAAAATTTGGTATATAGACACCTATTAGTGAGGTGACGCTGTCCTGCCATTTTCGGATGGGTTCATCGTAGATTGCGCCACCTAGTGGTCATTTTTACTGTTTTCAAGTCTGTTTTTTGCGTCCACCCCTTTATCAACCAAACCGCTTAAAGGATGATTGTGAAAATTGGCATGTATGTTCTTACTGTGAAGTGGACAGCTGACGGTGATTTTCCGATGATTTGAACTACTGTGGCGCCTCCTAGTGGCAGTTTTGTTTTATTTTGCGCATATGGCTGTATCTCCTAAACCGTTTGAGGGATCATTACTAAATTTAGAAAGTGTCTTTATATGACGTTGACAACAGGTGACGACGACTTTCGGACAAATGCGACTACCGGTGTGCCCCCTAGTGACACTTTTAGTGTTTTATGTTTACCTCTTTATCTTTAAAAGTCTTCAACGGATTTTCATAAAATTCGATATGTAGGCACGTATTAGTGAGATGGTGTTGTTCTCCCGTTTTCGGATGGATGCGACGTAGTTTGCGCCACCTAGTGGCCATTTTTCTGTTTTCGAGTCTTGTTTTTTGTGTCCACCCCTCTATCAACCAAAGCGCTGGAAGAATGGTTATGAAAATTGGCATGTACATTCATACTATGCCCCACTTAAGTGACAATTTCATTTTAATCTGTTTTCCTTTGTTTTTCTGAAGTTTCTTGACACATTTTTATGAAATGTGGCATGTTCCAGTTTTTTGATGGATTGTACGTTTTTGAGCCATCTAGTGGCCATTTTTATGATACAAATAAATGACCCTAAAAGTACACCATTTGCAATGCATTCGTGGGCACATTTCAACGCTCTGCGTTGCTCTTGTTAAATTTGCCATAGTTATAAAAATGGAAGTCCTTAACGTGGCCGATCAAGATTTTGTTACATACATTTACTAATAAAGTTATCTCAACTCGCACATTTGGCACATAAAAATTGTCAGGTATGATAATGAAGTTACAGTTATCATTTCATACAACACTTTAAAAAGAATCCATGCAAGTTTACATTTACCTAAGTTACGAATGACTAATAATGGACAATCTGATAAACAGCTAGAAATGTTAATCTGACCCTAAATTTTGAAGTTATGCATTGCAAATTATCAGAAGTCCATTTCTTTTTATAAAAATCTAAAAGTGCTGTAGTTCAACCATGTATCACAGATTTTTGAAAACTGTTGACAAGTCTGATATGAGAAAGCAGAATCTTAGTTGTTGGCAAATTAGATTCTCTCGCCCACTAACAAATTGAGCCCCTGAATTATTCTAAATACCCAATGGCTACAAATTATTCAGTGATTGACTATACAAGCTTTCACAAAAACTTATGATTTTGGTAGAAGAGGCTGTTGATCCCCCAAAGTAATTTGTGTATTTATGTGTCTGCGCATCATACCGAAGTGGTAAAGGTTAGAATGTTATCTTTTTTTGTATCTGTGCTATATGTGATGTACATGGTGGGCACATATTACTGCTCCATGTTGCTCTTGTTTTAGGTCAAGGTAGTTGAAGGCAAACCTGGTCATTGTGTGTGTGAGATGAAGGTTGAAGAGGACCATTTGAATTTGGGAGGGACATTACATGGCGGACTCACGTCAACACTCATTGACAGTATCTCCACTATAGCTTTAATGTCTAATGAAGGAGCGCCACCTGGTGTGTCTGTGGACTTAAATGTTACGTAAGTGTCATTGGGGATCCTTGATTTACTCTTGTGTTCATTTTATTTTAGAAATGGTGTAAGTCTACCCCTTGCATTGTTGACCTCAGTTCCAAATTGGAGACCTAGGAATTTTGCCGGGTTGCATTTGACAGATTGACTTCACACTAAGTGCAATTTTTTATAATATTATTTCATATTATGCCACCATGCTTATTCAAATTAATCAATTTGTTTTGCCCATTTCTTCCAAATACAACAGTAATGCGATAACCCATTACAATCTACCTTGCATAACCTTGTTTTGTCTTGGTGGAGAATTGGGTTACATCACTTTGTTTGTGTAATGTGTGTAAAATTCATAAAAACGACTACATCTATCTATGGAGATTTTTCTTCAATCATGCTACCTTGCTTATGGCATACAAACTGATTACCTTGTCTTGATTTCAATTTCAAGTCAAACACGATTCTCACTACCGGTAAGTCATTAAGTTGATGTACACTGTTACCATGTACATGTACAGTGTTATCATGCATGCTTAAAATCACCATTTGAAAAACTACAATGGGTTCTGCCCTAAAACATGACTCAGGGATAACATTGTGTGAAGCTTTTAGGATGTTCTTTGATTTCCATGATACCTAAAAAGGAATTTCAATAATTGTAGGTGGTCTGGTACACAATATACCAGGTGTATACAGGTCAATACCAGGTGTATACAGGTCAATACCAGGTGTATACAGGTCAATGATGTGGGCCCATTGCACTGTTGGCCTGGAGCCATTTTCATGCATTATTAATGTGTATCTTAAAACCAAGCTGAGGAGCTAGTGATCCGACTCACGGGTATAGCAGAAAGACTGTAAGCCACAATCTTGAGTAAAGGAAGTGGACACTGATACCATTGTCCATGCTACTTCCTTATCATACCTGACTTGATGCTGTACATTTCCTTATTCCATTAGAGCACATATTATAGGACTTCCATTTGATTTCCTTAACATTTGTTTCTTATATTTTATTGATGAATCCATTGTCTTGTTATACTATCTTTTTCTTTGCTGTAATTTTGAATCCATCATTTACTCTGATTCTTCATTTAAATGTGAAGCGTATTTCTCAAAAATGTCTGCATGAACTACTCTAAATATGGGTGAATGTTGAGGTAACTTTTTTGTCTTACCAGGTTCATGAAAGCTGCAAAGGCCGGTGATACCATTGTGATCGACTCCAGCACAGTCAAACTTGGCAAGACATTGGCTTTTCTAAGTGTAGACGTTTTAAACAAAGAAACTGGCGATGTATTAGTTCATGGACGTCATACTAAATATGTGGCACAGAGATGAAACTGTAAGAAATAGTAGAGGATATTTATTACATAAATCAAAAGTGCTACCGTAGTAACGAGATATCAGAGTTGTAGACCAAGTTGAACATAAGATACTTTAGGAAGTATTAGTGTCATACATGTAATTGATTTGTTTTTTCAATGTTGTCCCTGCTTAATGAACATAAAGAATTGTATGAGAACTTTCAATGGATCTCACCATTAACAGTTGTATTGTAATTAATTTAAGCATAGCTGTCCGAGTCTTGTTCATACAGCAGTTTTAAAAGTTAATGTCGATGCACAAAACCGCGACTTAATATCCATTTCTTTTCAACGACACTCATTTTCAGTTCTGGGTAAATGTTGACAAACTGTCAGCCCATGTCGGTTCACTCACTTTGACAACATCGTGACCACTTATACGTAATTATTGGTGACCACTTAAGTAATTAGTGACTCACCAGAATAGCGTCACTTTAACCTGTGGGTGAATTTCAACTTAGAAAAGTTACTTTATTGCCATATTAAATGTTTGATTTAACTACCAAATAATCTTGGCCAGAAGTTCACAATAGTTTGGTGCAGTGTTAACTTACAGAATTTCATTGGGGCAATTCCGTGAAAAGGTCAACCTAGAGACAAAAAATTAATTGTGACTAACATTTCTGGGCCAGGATCTAATCTTTTACTCGAAATCGAACTCGAAATTACTTTTGTTTTTTTTGTTCTACTTTGTGGAACTCAATATAAGTGTCTATTAACCTGTGGTCCAGTTCAATATGGTTTATGCAGGTGAGTGTCTAGTCCAAGTTAGTACTTAATGCCGCCTGTATTCGTGCTACAAGATTGACTCGAGCACAAATACATGCTGGAGTCGGGAAGTGCACTCTAGGATTAAAGGGTTATCCCTGTAGAACAATAGACACTGAGTTTGCACAAAAGAAGAACAGAAATTGACAAAAATAATTTCGAGTACCAATCTCCATTTTCATGTGAGTTGCTAATTATTGCCATAAATAAGCTAATTATGAATAGTTCACTACATTATCCAATTTGTGCAATCACATGAAGCCCAAACTTTATAAAAATAACATGTCATTGTTGGCACATCATCAACTGTGTGGAGTCAATGGTCAACTCCTGGATATCATGGTGCCCCGTGCCATCACAAAAAAATGCTAAAAAATTAGTCGATTTAAAATTGTTCTACTCAAAACTGTGGATCAAAATTTTAGATCCAAGGATTATCATTAAGTCAGCAATTGCGTGACAGACATACGGCAAATTTGTGCGTCCGTTGTACGTCCGTCACACCCATGAAATTACAACTTTTCAGCCAATAAAAATAACCGCGGATCTAACACTGTAATTACTTTCACTTAGGAACTTTAAAATGGTTAAATATTACAAGAACAGCCTTAAAATCACATAAAGAAGTTGCACTAGATTTTTTTCAATTTGAAACTATTTGCTGAAAAGCTAATACTTTACAATGTCATCTAATTATTCTTAGTAAAAATTCATCTCGTTAAAATCAGACTATTGGACCACATGATAAAATGTAAATAAAACAATATGTTACTTTTATTGATGGACTTGGTGTTTTTTCTGTTGCTGCCCTGTTTTTGTAAAGAAATGCTTAGCTATTGGAAAATTCAACACGCAAAACTATTCATTTACCAGAATTCCTAAGGTGCACTAGAGTATAAATTCATGCAACAAGAGACCTAAAGGAATACATGTCAAGTTGCTATTGCCCACTGAGTTCTGTTGAATGGAATTCTGTAAAGTTGAATTTTACAACTACTGTTGTCGATAATTGTGCTGTTATAAATCAGCCTGTTGGCATGGTATTTGTAAAATCTATTGGCCTTATGTAGACCATGACACAAGAACAACTCTGTTGTAACCACAGAGTTTCTAATCTCCCTCTCACTTATGATAAATGCGCGGATCCGTTCACAATGATTTGACAAACAGCTGACTGATAAAGATGGATATTGAAGACATGTTATCATGTGTGATGCACTGGAGTCTGAGGTGACATCACAGCGTGAGGCAAGCCAGTCCGTTTTCTAATCGTACTGTGGCCAATGAAGGATGTAATTAAGCCAGTGAATTGAGCAATTTTCCAGAAATAATTCCAAGAGCATTTTAGAATCATATGATACTTGAATACTACGATAACTTTTTAGCTAATTTAAACATTTAGGACGTACTTCATTTGCCTCTTAATCTGAGCGCCTGTTTTTGAAGTCGTCATTGTTTTATTTACTTCAAAGGTCTCACTTTCCCAATAAGAGAACTGTGCTACCTCTTTTGCCGTACCAAATAAGCAGACACGCTTTGCATTTTGGGCAAACAATCGACGAAGTAGCAAGCAGTTGACAGATCATTTTTTTGAATTTTGAAACTAAAAGAAAAATGCTTTGACCCAGGCAGAAATTCAAATTAAATCTTTAATAACAACCTGTAAATACCTAATTAGCAAGTCGAATTCCGTTTCATTGAGAGAGAGAGACTTTGAATACATGCGCACCCAGGGGAGGGGGCTCGAATGAGCCCCCCCCCC
>NMRA01000183.1:487284-502279 GCA_002633005.1 Phoronis australis | reverse complement strand
GGGGGGGGGGCTCAAATCCAATTTCAAGTGTCAAAATCGGAACACGGCGCGTTCGTAACGGAACTATGGCTAAGTATAGAATCTCCCGCGATATCTTAGGCGACCGGCAGCGGCGCTGTGCACTACGACTCCGTTTCCGTCGTCTGCTCCACTGTGCAATGAAGAAAATTTACTTCATTTTTTAAAGAAAATGGAACCTGAGTGACGATGAAAAAACAGAAGCTGCTGGTAAGATGTGAATTTTAATCGAAGCCTTAGTGAATCACTCAGAAACTCGCAATACTCTCTTTGTCAAACCTTATCTTAAGACGGTTTCCAAAGCAATCCCTTCATTAGTCGAAAAATGGATTTGGTCTTTTGGGCATTTGAAGATTATTTCAAATACGACAAATTTGTTAAGAATTGATGGCACAAAATATAAAACGTGTAATAAGCATTACGAAAAGAAGTAGGTTTCGCGCGCAAACGCTGTGTCCCATAAACAAGTAAGTCTTTTAGTACGAATGTTGTAGTTTAATCGTGGTGGTGTAGTGGTAACGTACGCGCGCTCTGTCCGCCAGGTCGTGAGCTCGAGTCTTTGATACTTGCATTTTTTTCCTGTTTGACATGTTCTCCGTGTTTCTTTGCCTTTTTTTCTTGGATAATATTTCAGGAATCAAGGAAAATGCTTGATTTTTAGAGGTAAAAACAGAAAAATTTCCTGGGCAAACCCCCCTCCCGACCTCCCCCCATTCGGTGCTATGCGCATCTACAATCGTGGTTCAGTTTGCACAAATGCTTACAATCGGACAAAAATGTTGCCCCCCCCTTGTGATATCCTAGATCCGCCACTGTTGTACGTTGCATGGACGGCTAACGCTGCGTTCTTCTCATGAACCAGCCAAGTACGTCGGAGTGTGTCATCTTTCGGAAAGCGATGCAGTTGCATACCCAAAGTGCGCGTAAGACAATAATGAGTACACTCCGGCCGGCACGTACCAACCGTGCGGCATGTCGACTGATATGTAAACAAAGGCAAACGACAACCGAACTTATCACAACCGAGGTAAAACAATGACTGACTCGACAGCTCACGCAGTCAAACTTTTTGAAAACAAAATGGCGGGAAATCCTTAACCCCCTAAACGTTACTTCCGGAGTAATACTCGACTAATTAATAGCATTACGGGATGCCGTTTCTAACTGAAATACATGTCTGGGATAATCAACGAACCGTATTTTTTACTGAAAATGACATGATAAGATTGCCCTCTCCTATAAGACTTTGTTTCATCTAATTTAGACCTGGTCTTGTTTCCGTGTCAAATTCTGAATCAGCTTCGTGACCATGGTAACAATGTTACGGCTCACTAATTATGGAAATATTGTGAATGCAAATGGTATTAAAGTGTCCACTGTAGCAGGCCAACACGTGTCCCACCTGCTGAGAAGAATGTCCGGAAATACTTACGTTGTAATGGTACACCTTCATTTGTATTAGAATTAGTTTGGCACATGACAACCTGTTATAATTTAGTTTATTGAATACTACAGTTGAACATTGATCAGTTTATGATTTCCTTTCATGGTATTTCCTGATCATTGGATAATTTCGACTATATCTTTCATTAATAAGGGTGCCGACAGTCATTGGTGAAAAGGCATTCATACTCGCTATACAATGTATGTGGGCACCGGAACCAGTCAGGCAAGAAGTACACCAAACAGGCATTTCGAGGCCTTTACAATGCACCAAATAAGATGAATTCTCAAAAATTTCCAGTTATTGACAGAATAACACGACAGAGTCATGGGAAGCTTCTTAGTATTCGGAATTAATTCCAAGAAATAGTGCCTCCATGGGGACAATAACTTAACATTTGTTAGCGCAGGAGATATTGTCAAAACACATAATTCTATCGAAGCCCAAATGAAGCCTTCAAACTTACACGTTGTGGCCGCAAGGTCTCAGATCGTCTGTCCGCCCAAGGCAACCTGGTCGACCCAACCGCCGCGGGCCGCTCTTCAGAACCTGAAAGTAGTCTGGTTTACCCCCACGAGCAGGCACGTGCCGTCAGGAACTGTTATTGATGCTACAACAACGTTCACCACGTCAGATTACGTGTACTTGTGAGGCCTGCAGAGAGAACAAACCATTTTTGATGCCTTAAAAGTTCAAGCACGTTTCTGTAACCCTTAAAAGCAACTCCCAGTTTTACGAATGTGACCCATTTTGCCACTAACAAATAGAGGCCCCTACCCCATCCCGAGCTAAATGGGAGTACAGAAGGCCAATCTCATCGATTTGTTGCGAAGAATGATTTGGGTGCTGTAAATAATGTTATACCTGAGTATGTTTAGAACAGTTAGAGTAAACCAGATCCATTCATCTTCACCCTGGAAACATTCTGTGGTTGAGAAATTCCTAATCTGGGTAATACTCATATTTTTGTGCTTACACCTACTTCTGACAAAACCATTGCCATAGATTTGGAAATTTTTGACATCGCCAAGATTCCAGTAATCATTGTCAATGTTTCTTGTCAGGAACCTGGGTTAATAAAATTGACATGTCTTTCATGGCACAGCTGAGAATTAGCTTCCCAAACCATTGTTTATAGAGCATATTCTCAAAGAATATATACATATGCACAAAACGTGCCGAGAGTGGCGTACATGAAGTAATATCCCACGAGACCTTATTCCGCGTATCGACCGAGACCGAAGTGATAAGTGAGTTATCCCACGCGCGTTGAATCTGTAGAGGGAAATACGGCCATTTAGCAAAGTTTTCCGTATTCGCACCCGCACTACTTCAAGAGCGAGCTCTGACATGGAAAGTTCAAAAGCTAGGTCAATGTGGACTCGACGTCATTAAAAAAGTAATACAGTTGTAACAATGTAATTAACACTCGACATGCAACCAGGCCCTAATAGTCCAGTCATTCTAGGGCTCCAGAGGGCCCAACCTAGAAAAAATTGCAAAAGAAGGTTTTTTGCATTAATGGTATCTTCAAACACCCCTTGGTGCCAGAAAAAGTCTACCGAAATCGGAGTGGCGGAAGTCGGTTTTTCAAGATGGCGGAAAAAATGGCCGACAAAACCGGTGATTACTGTTTTCTGACATATTACTCTTATGAAACAGCTAAAAATAAAACAATAAAGTGTGTCATTGATTATATACTTTTCATAAGAGGCATACCTACCAAAAGATGCCAATTTTCTGTAAAATAAAACCAATATGGCTGACAAAATGGCGGCCGAAAGGGCAATTTGGTACATGTTGCAAGATTTCTTTTTATATTTTGCCCTGGAAATGGCAAAAGTTTTATACTTTTGTAAGTTAGACAATTTAAAATATCTGGACCTTACAATTGGTCACTGCTTTGCAAGAAAAAAATCAAGTTGGCTGACAAAATGGCCGCCAAAATGGCTGCCAATTCACAAACCCCAATTTACCGCATTTACGTTCTGCAAACTTTGTTTGTAACCTGATACGCATTTACACAAAAACATCTTAGAATCTACAGTCAGGATTAATGAGTTGATTGTTTCTATAATTTGTTTTTAAGATTTATATAGTAAATGTGGAATTTTAATCACATTTTAGATTATATAACATAAAAGTTGGTGTGTTTATCAGAAAAGGCTTTAGTTAAATTTTCATTATAAATTTCACAAACTCAATTATTTTTCTGTAAAATATATTCATTTGAGGTATCAAAAATAATATTTGTTTGAAAAATATGGTATTCTGGTGGAGTTATTGGCTTATTCATTATACAAACCCTTAATAAAATTGGGCAGGAAGTGGCTTTTTTCTCTGCTATTGGAGATATTATTAATTGTTCCCAAGCATCGATTTCGTCTGCTGCTGGCATGTATTGAGAATTGGCTGCTGATTTCACCTGAATTTGATGAAAAGCAAATAGGATTATGTAACAAGAAGTTATTAATTAAATTTTAATAGTTAGGACCCACAATTAGGTTAATATGCATGCTTTTTAAGAACATAGGCAACTGATTTTAGAGGAAGTTAGTGCCTGCAAACAAAACGATAGCGATCTTCAGTCACTTGTTCTTAGCCAGGCTTGGAAGATTTCATACTGAGATGAGCTTTCTGGAATGTATTGGATACGTAATGTCAAGCACAGGGCTTCAAGGAGTTCTTGAGACGGTGTATGCATTAAACAGTGTGAACCTTATGTTAAATGGAAAAAGTGTGGATAGAGCAGTGAGGGGGCATATGTTGGTAGACTCACCACTGAATGCTATCATAAAAGCCAGAACATTCAACATCCCACTTCCAAATATTGACAGATCAAGTAACGCCAATCCAAAACCAATGAAGAAATAAATTCAGGTTCTTCAGAAATTACCAGGAGTCCGGAATGTCACCAATACAGAACACACAGATTACATGCCAAGAGGTGGAGCAGTTCAATGCTTGAACACAAATTTTGGCTCGTCAGAATGTGGAGACAGATTCTTCAGACATCTCAGACATCCCAACCGATCACATAACTAGATGTATACTATGGGGCATGCCATGCCCAGCCAGTGTCTTCCGATTCTGAACCTTGGATTACAGTGGAATGCCCTCACGAGAGTTCACTTCTGGTTTCCGACCTACTGCCATTGGTATATTCAAAAACGACTGAACCAGAGTATAGGTCTTCAGAATCCTTAGTGACAGAATAGTTCGTCAGAAGAATCAATGGCCAATGATATTCTTCATGATGATGTGAGAGCTGGTCTGACGAGGTATGATGATCTTATTGCTGGCCTGACGTCTGTGTGCGACGATGTATGCTCGTCGGAGTGTCTTGTGGGTATCCATAAAAAATCAAAGCACATAAATCAGACTTGTCCATGCAGAGTCCAATCATTAGTCTTTGACTACAGTATATGAAGATGATTGACATCCTTCGACTTTTTTAAAAGCAGAAATAACGTCAGATTGGGAGCTTCACCTAAAAGTAGTTTTTGAAATGCTGCCTTACTTTGCCGCTGCTGGTCACAACTCTTATGCAAAATCTTCATACATATACTTGACTGAAGCAGACGTAGCAACTCAAAGACACCCGTCCAGACGTCTACGGCCAACAAACCATAAGACAAAGTGACAGATTCTGGGCAGGCTTGTCATAATGAGATAAGACCTTGTAATTGAACAAATGCTCATGAAAAGCATTAAACAACAAGAGGTTTAACTTGAGGTTTCGAAATGGGAGATACACAGAGTGCACTGTGGCTGCTTTCCTTGCCGGCATGCTCAAGTATAAATGGTGCCATGCAGACTGTGACAAACTTAAGTTGTGAAACAAGTCAGCAGCATAAAGAATGTACCCAGGCAAGACAGTCGCGTGACGACAAAGACATCCGCAGCATTGTTGAATTCATGCTGCTAATAGTAATTTCACTCAAGCGGATCCACGACTGCTATTTCAGCGAATCCTGACCGCTGCAAAAGACAACAGTGAAAGTTCATCAAGCCTTTTGAAGTTTGAGCTGTGTGTTGGTTCCCATGTTCGTTTTGATACATTTGGTCTTCCCAGAGTCGCTAATAAATCAATATGAGCTGATGTACTCTGGTCCAGTGGAGGACTACCTGAGGATTTCAATTTCCAGAAAACACGGTGATGCATGTAATCGACGGCGGTTCTCTCCTTCACCGTATTCCATGGCCTAGATGCGCAACGTATCAGTCATTTGGTAGAGGTTATGTGGATTACATCAGCAAGTGTACCCAGCCTATTGTTGTTTTTGATGGTTACTGAGATGGACCATCAACTAAAGATGTCTTTCATGTTCGAAGACTGGGTGGGGTGGTTGGAACTGATCAAGTAAAAAAGGAACATTTTTTGCAAAAAGCAAAAACAAACGATTCACTCACTTCTTGTCAAGTTTGCTAAGAAATGCTGGTTGCACAGTGGTACAAGCTCAAGGTGACGCAGGTGTTTTAATAGAAACAGCATTAGAGAACACAGTTCAAGGTCCAACTACCCTTATTGCAGACGATACAGACTTGTTGGTTCTTTTGCGTTACCATGCTACTTCACAACAAATTTCATGAACATGAAATTTGACAAGAGACACCAAAGCAAGAGGTGTTGTCTCTTGGTGCCGAAACTTGCGCAGTTTTGTCATTTGTGCACGCAATAGGTGGTTGCAACACAACATTATAGCTGTTCGGTATTAGCAAAGGCTCTCCCAATCAAGAAACTGCGTGATCGAGAATTCTGCAAAAACTCTAAGAGTATTTACTAGACACATGCAGCTGAATCAAGACATATTTGAACCTGGCAAGAGTTGTATCTGTGCTTCATGGCGGTACTGGCTCTGGAAATTTGGATGATTTGCGATACAGGCAATTTGTGGATGAGGTGTCGGACTAGACACAGCCCAAATACAGTCATTATCACCACCTTTCTTCAGTAGCTAAATTCCATGCTGCCGGGACATATTATCAAAGCGGTCAAGTTTCCGTGGCAGTGGCCTAGACTCGCTGTATTGGGGATGGGTGCTGGCATTTGGAAAATTCATTCCCACGACGACGGACCATTCAGCAGCACCAGAAAACCTGCTGAAAGTAGTGAGATGCTCGTGTAAGACCAACTGCAGTTCCAAGAGATGTACTTGCAAGAAGTTAGGATAGTCGTACTCGGTTGCATGTGGAGAATGCCGTGGTTTTAGCTGCAGCAATTCATTCTGAGTTGACAGAGATTAGTTGTGTAAATACTGGTTGATTGTGTATAGATTCACTAGCATTTACAACTAACTGGAAGTGACACAGACAGTGTGGATAGTAGATCACTGAGTTAATTGCAGAGTTATTGTCAATACAGCACATTTTTTCAGAGGAGAATGATCCTTCAGTTCAGGCAAACCTGATGTTTTTTTACCCAAATAAGTTATTCGTTAAACCATTTTGAAAATGGTAGTCGTAATCATCAAGAGCCAGACAAAAAAATATTGTAATGGTTGTGCTGACTTAAAAAACTCAGGATATGGCGTGTCTCTGGAATCGGAAGTTCTTACACGAAGCAACTATTTGGTGGCCATCTTAGAAAATGGTGGAAGTAATCATTAGAGCCAAACGCAATGAGTCTAAATGGATTAGTCGACCCAGAAAACATATGCTACTTGAAGCAAGACGATACACTAATCTGTTTGTGCGAAGTTGTGGGATTCGAAATAGTTTTGAAGGCCATCTTGGAAAATGGCTGATGGTGTCACCACGGCCACGCAAAACTTTTCCAATGGATTTGTTGACCCAAAAAAGATAGGTAAACATTTTTGAATTTTTACTCTACCACATTCCACTCTCGAGTTATAATGATCATCTGCAAATCTGGCGGCCATTTTTTCCGCCATCTTGGAAATGGTGGAAGTAATCATTACTGCCAAATGCAATGAGTCTCAATAGATTAGTCGACCTAGAAAACCTATGATGCGATGTTTGAAGCAAGACGACACACTAATCTGTTCGTGTGAAGTTGTGCGACTCAAGTAGATTTGGCGGCCATCTTGGAAAATGGCGGACGGTGTCACCACACCCATGTAAAACCATTTTCAATGGATTTTTGACCCACAAAACATAGGTAAACCTTTTTGAATTTTTATTCTATCACATTCCACTCTTGAGTTATAGTGCGTATCAGAAAATCTGGCGGCCATTTTGTCCGCCATCTTGAAAAACCAACTTCCGCCACTCCGATTCCGGTAGACTTTTTTTCAGTTTTTCCCAATAAGGGGTGTGAAAGGATACGATTTATGCAATAAAACCTTCTGTTGCAATTTTTCCGGGTTATCCGTAGAATGACGGGACTATAAACGTAAAATCTGGAGCGAAACTGTTAATTATAAGACACTTTCTCTGTTTTCAGTTGCTGAATACTATATCGTCTGCAACTCAGGTGCCGAATCCTAGCAAATTAAAATATCAAAAATTGTTGTTTTTTTAATTATTTCCAGGAGATGTTACAAGTTCACTGCTCAGTTGCCGCTGTTTTCATCTTTGCTACCTCTTTTCAAGAAGTAAAACGTTACTTTTAAAACTGTTTCTTTTTCAAGAGAAAACTTGCAACCTAACGCACAAGTGCATACATATAGGATGTGATCCGCCATGTGAACAGTCTGGGTGAAGTATTTGAAAAATCCGCCGAAAAATGTAAGAAACTTAGGAATTCGAAGCGCATGGGTTAAATACAAAATGTACCTCTATTGGTCTGGGTCGATACGCCAATCGAGGTGGTGTGTTTGAAGATATGCCTCTTGATTCTTCGCATACAACGTCGCACTGTACTAACTTGAACATATCAATACCTTGTTGATGAAAGACTGGAACGCGGGGTTTGATTGTTCAGACAACTCATTGACTATTGGAACGTTGACTTCAAATCTCAACTGTGACCACAGGGCCTTGTCCAATTTGGCCGTCTCAAAATCGGCCACTAAATATAAAGAAATGTAATGTTATTTTTTTTTTTTACTTTTTGATGCTTAAATTGATACCAAACCCTGTTTTGACTTATGAACAGGTATTAACAACGGCGTTCATATCCGATTATCTAAAACAAAATAAGCCTACATGTGTATGTACATGTAGTCCTCGCCATCCCTCAAAAGTTTGGAAGAAAACTTGAAAACTTCTTACAAGTCTGTTAGACAGGCAGTTCTGACGTACACTGTATGCGACTTACATGTACATGCCAACGGCAGGGAAAAGCCGTCTACCAAGAACCATGAAATTCATTGTATGATGGCACAGAGAGTTTGTGTTTTAGTAGAATCCAGACGTCATTCAAGCCGTGTCATTAGCAGAAGAGAGAACAATGATTGGTTGAACACCAAAACAGGGCTTAGTATTATTTTTAACTAAATATACGCTGACGTTCAGGGGTTTCGAACACCAATTTTTATTGACAAGACATAAATGTGTGCAATTTGCGAAATGCTGTTATTTCAGCAAATCGTTTTAACTAATCAAAGTCAATTTGCTTTCTCAAGTGATGAGAAGTAAGGAACCAGTATAATTACCACGGTTCTCTACAAGAATGGAGTCGATGCAGTTGCGATTAAGTCAGGTGAATTCATCCAAGAGCGACATAAACGTGAAATAAAACCTATGATTGTTGTTCCACAGATCTACGTCATTGTTTAGGAAAAAACCAGTGCCACACTTACGCCATCTGCCTCAACATGACCGGAAGATACCGATGCTTTTGCCAGGACGGGTTTGTAGGAGACGGATATAATAACTGTCACGGTAGTAATTCTTTTTTGTATACCTTGTATTTTGTCACTGCAAAGTCTCCATAATTCATTTCCGAAAATAGGTAAAAACAGGCGAAATTATTCAATGTTATATCATTACTAAGACAGCAACAAAAATAAAGATAAAGTTGTTCTAATTAATGAACATCGTGAATCTTTTCTTCCGGATGAATGAATACTCATGCATTTAAAAGGTAAATCCATTACGTAGGATATGCAATTACTTTGTTTTGCTTTACACATGATGTTAACTAGGTATTTTTCATGCAAGGACGATTCAGTGACAAGATAAAACTTTCAGACATCCCGGAATGCGAGTTTCACTTAGACAACTGTCATGCAAGCGCCAGATGCATTAATACTGTTGGAAGCTTTCAGTGTGTTTGTCCAAAAGGATATGTTGGAGATGGAATCAGGTTCTGTAAAGGTAAGAAACGGGATTTTATAATTTTTTATCCTACGTTTTCGTCTTTGTGAAGTTTGACTGTCAATATCGAATGTCGCTGATCTGAAAGAAATTTTGCCTTAATTGTTATTTTTCTGTTTTAACAAAAAACTAGCTATTAAACATTTACATGCCTAATGTGAAGATTGTACCCCATTTTATTTCGTGTATATTCAGTCGCGTCACATCTGTTAGCTTTAACCAGTAAGAATGATGCAAAGTAACGAGAATTAAATTATTAGTGCCGGCAAAAAATATATGTTTCTGCCATTTCAGACGTCGATGAATGCCAGGACCCCACACTGAACACATGTGACAGACACAACGGGCAGTGCATTAATACAATTGGAAGCTATAAATGTGTCTGTAACAGTGGATACGTACTCAAACCGAATAATACTTGTGGAAAAGGTTAGTATAGCTGTGCCTGGGCGCTGTACAACAAATATCGTAGCTCAGTCGTCGGCTAGAGATCGCGAACGTGCGACGATGTTTTTGTACGACAGAAACATTGCCACAGACAAAAATGAGATCGTTGTTCATATTCACTCTCAACGTCCCTTCACAGACCCCTGCCATGAACTGTTTGACTAGCAACATTCAATATACCACCATATCGGCTTGGGCGCAGAACCTTTGATAAAATGGTGTTCTTTAGGACATGTCAATAGAGACAATTTTGTTCTATGCACGTACACTGTTATAACCATTGTCAGTATTTTAAGAATTCTTTCACGGTCTCCTTCCCTCTCTCCATACCGCCTCTAAGTACATGTATGCCTTTCGCACCCCTCTCCATTCATATTAGTTGAAAAACGATATTTGGTATCAGTACTACAATTTGGCCTTTTCATGGCGTATATTTGTGTATATATTTGCGAGGTATTAAAGGGAAAACGCAAACTTCGTTTGTAATGTTTGATTTCCAAAAAAGGTATTAATGGAGAATTTGTTTCCTTCGATTTACATCCATTCTTCACAATCTAGATGTTGATGAGTGTGCACTTGGAACTGCCAACTGCCACGACAAAGCCTCGTGTCTTAATACGGCCGGAGGTTACCGATGCAAATGCCTAGATGGGTACATCGGCGATGGGAAGATTTTTTGTAGAGGTACAGTTAACATACTCAAAGGACCTATGGTAGCATACAACGTTGTTTGAATATGTGTCTTGCTATAATCCCCTTCCTGATTCGTTGTACTCACATCTTCATTAATCGAGTTTTAGCGCTATCCACATGCGCGCACCCGGAGGGCTCGAACGCTCCCCCCCATTTGGCGAAGTGGGTGAAAAGGTCCACCTCAAAGAAACAAAAAGTAGAAAACGAGAAAAAATTGCACTAAAAAGGCAGGAACTATACAAATTTGGCGAATGCACAATTCATAACTCAGAACGTACTCCGTTTTTGGTAAAGGTCCACATTCTCAAAAATTCGAGCCCTCCATTTTTCGGCTGTGTGCGCGCATGATCCAGCTGAGTCAATATGTATGTGAGCCAAGAAAATAAGAGTGCGAATGACCTTACGGTTGGTGTGTGAAGAAGACTAGCTACCAGTGGCGGATCTAGGATATCACAAGGGGAGCCCAACAGTTTGTCCGAAAACATTTATGCAAAGTACGATTAGATGCGCATAGCACCGAATGGGGGGAGGTCGGGAAGGGGGTTCACCCCCTGCCGCCCAGGAAATTTTTCCGTTTTTCCCTCTAAAAATCAAGCATTTTCCTTGATTCCTGAAGTATTATCCAAGAAAAAAGGCAAAGAAAAAGAAAAAAAGCACGGAGAACGTGTCAGACAGACTCGAACTCACGACCTGACTGATTGATCGAGAGTGCTTGTAATTACCACAGCACCACTACAATTTCACTCGTAACTTGCGCGCGAAACTTCTTTTTGCAATGCTTATTACACTTTTTTGTGCAATCAATTCGTAACAAATTTGTTGTATTTAAAATAGTCTTCAATTGCCCAAAAGACCAAATCCGTTTTTTGTGTTGGCATCAGTGACGTGATTGCTTTGGAAATCGTCTAAAGTTAAGGTTTGACATAGAGAGAGTGATTCACTATGGCTTCGATTAAAGTTCACATCTTACCAGCAACTTCTGTTTTTTCATCGTCACTAAGATTCCATTTTCTTTAAAAAATGAAATAATTTTCTTCATTGCACAGTGAAGCAGACGACGGAAACGGAGTCGTTGTGCGCAGAGCCACTGCCGGTCGCTGAATCGGCCTACGACCACACGTAAAAATACTCTATTCTATTCACATAGCCTACACGTATTATGATAAGCTTGAGTTTGTTATGTATGCACTCGTTAGATTGGTCTGAAACGAGATATTTGCGCCTTTTCGATGACTGGAATCAGTACAAGCTTTAGATCTCCAAATCAATTGTCAATGTCCTCTGGAGTTAAGTAGTTTCGGTATTTGGTATATTCGTTCCAGATATTGACGAGTGCAGAGACCCTAATCTCAATAGTTGCGACACCAATAGAGGAATATGTACCAACATTATCGGGAGTTACAAATGCAGCTGTGTTGCAGGCTACGTGCTACAACCAAACAACAATTGTTTGCTAGGTAGGTAAGCTATACCGATAGACGATAAACGACAACTTGTAATTGGAATTTTAAGGCGTATTTCTGTATGTGTAGACTGGGTACTAGGGAATTTGCAAGAGGCAACGTATCCGAACTTTTGAGACACCAAGGAGATTTGATAAGAAACCTGGACCCTGTAAGTTACTATTGCCTGTTTAGGTAAAATGCCTACAGTTATGTAGTGGAAATGATGATCTGATATGTACCATAGTATTTGTGACAGATGCTGACAAATGTGATGCTGACAAGACACACGACTGTCACGCGAACGCCTTCTGCTACCTCAAAGGTGATGGCTATGTCTGTGACTGCAAACCGGGATTTCAGGGCAATGGACGTAGTTGTGTTGGTAAGAAGTTATTTATGCGGTTCCTTTTGTCTTCTAAGGAACATTACTGCAGTCATGCTGATATTGGAATAAACATGTACTTAGGCGCACTGATGATCATGGTAATGGTAGTAATTCTAGGTAGTCATGACGACTGTCAATGACGGTGATGCAGTGGTGGTCCCGTAAGCTATTACCAGCGTTCTGAATGCCAGTACATGTTGATAATGAGGAGGGCGGTATAATATTCCCAACGTTTTTGCATGGGATGCATTTTCTTTGCTTTCTCACTACTCAGAAGCATTATCTTCTATCGTGCTATTATCTGTCACGCAATCCACGTCCATTACTCGCTCGCTGTACATGAGTCGAGTGGCGTTAAAGCCAGATTTGGGGTTCTTTAACTTGTGTTCCAGTTACTGCCGGCACCAAACACTGCAGACAAGTGATACACAACTAATAACAAATGTGACACGCGCCCCATTGTGGAAGGGAGTGGCAACGGGGAGGAACCCATATGGTTCAAGAAATATACCGCAGGGGCGAATCCAGGATTTTGAGTTGGGGGGGGGGGTGGCCAGGGCACAGGAATAACCAGAATTTCGGCACATGCGCGCGCCCAGCCTAAAATGTAGGGATGCAGGGATCTCCAATTTTGGGTTTGCGCACATTATTACTGAAAAAGCGGTAAACGGGGTTTGTTCAAGGCCTATGCATTGTGCATTCGCCCCCGAGCATATGCTAGTCAGCAATTTGTACCCCGAACTCCCAAAGGGTATCTTGGCGAATGTTAAGCCCCCTTGGCCTCCCCCCCCCAAATCTGCTACTGTATCGTATCCGTTGATAACACTTATGGGCAATTCTGATGTCTTTGCATTGTGTACTGCGTAAGGACGAAACTGCCGTTGAACCTCTTACATGTACTAATCCCGCTTTTCCTTTGTCGCCACCATTCCCTCGTCAAGCAAAATTAGCCAATTCCCGTTGGCTTCAAGTCAGATTTCATTGTCCACTTTCTGCTCACATGCCTCATTGTAATCAAGGACGATCAATAGACCCAGTCCGCTCCACAATTTAACTTCCTCTTTTTCCAACACTTACTTGAACAGTCAACTAGTTACCATGCAAATGGCACGTACTCTAATGTGTGCTGCTACTTATTGTGGTGTTTAAACTCAAATGGTGTTGGTTAATATGGGGGAGCTAGAAATCCACACTTTACTAGCTAAATGTGTGCTCTATGTCTGACAAAATGGCGGCAGTAAATAACACGAAATGATGGGATACAACAACGGACAGCAAGGGCTTTGGTGTTGACACTTAAACACTACTGGCAAAGCGCACGTTTTAAATGGCATTGGCGACTCGGACGGCGTATTGTCGCCGCCGTAGCAGACAACGACAACGCTACTCAGTCGATGGTGATGTGGCAGCGGTGACAGTTATCGTGATAGTATTAGGTAAGTTGTTAAAAATTGTATGTTAATCACTGTAAAGCAACTCTTTTATGATTTCAGACGTAAACGAATGTTCTGTGCCTACCCGTTGCCATGTCAACACCGTCTGTTTCAATCTTCCTGGCAGTTATAAGTGCGTCTGTAAACGTGGTTACACACGAAGTGGTCAAGACTGCGAAGGTTTGAATTGTACATTATTTATAGTGATTCAGGGCGGATTCAGGATTTTGAGTGGGGGCCAGGGCAGAGTTTTTTGCCAGGATTTGACCCTTCAGGCATTTGCATCCCATAACTGCCAAATGGAATATGGGAGAATTTTAGGGGGCCCCCTTAAATCCGCCACTGCGATTAACTACACACTTCCATTGTTTGTGTCCCCTCTATATAGAAAATGATGAGATATTTGTCCATGAGGATCCAACTCCAGTATCCGGTCATTGTGTGCACCGTTTTGAGCTTGAACTTTGATGAAAATAGCAGTCAAGCGCTTTTGAGTTCACCTCAAATAGTAACCAAAACATCAATTTGTTGATTTCTACTTGCATATTCAGCATAAAGACGTTTTTCACGCGTACGGGCATTTTCGAAAGATATGCTTCACAAACGTTTGTTATAGAGCGTCCAGTTTTTAAGCATTGGCTCACACAATGGAGGTCTTCCTTTTCAGATATTGACGAATGCATGAATGGACTTGACCGGTGTTCTCCTAACGCCCAGTGCATCAACGTTTTGGGAAGCTACAGATGCGTTTGTCGCGACGGATTCATCGGAAATGGTGTCCGTTGTGTTGGTATGTGATCACATGGCCCATGTAATTTAGTTTGCTAAATAACCACTTACTTCTGTCTGCTAAATATCTTTGATATATATAACGTTATGCAGTATACACACACACACACACACACAC